>CATIWC010002317.1:47500-105000 GCA_948472305.1 Vicia faba | reverse complement strand
TTGAATTTGGAAAAAACTCACTTTTGATCCATGGCATTTTCATGTTGATACAAGTTGCAACTCCTGTCCAGCTTCATTTGTACTTGATTACAGGTACCTAAACCCTTTCATACTCAATAATTAAATGCAAATCCATTGGTTTGAGGCTTTGTTCTGATCATAGGAAGATTACGCAAGAGATTAATCCAAAAATAGCAAAAAGGCAACATTGCCATTTTTGTCAAATTTGCTTTATGTCAAATTGCATTCTTGAGCCTTGAACAAAATCTTGTACAGCAAACAATATCCACAAGCTGAGGGGGCAAAAATCAAAAAATGCAAGCTGGTAGATAGCCTGTATAGGCCTGTCTTGCATCATTTCTTACTTTTGCTTAAAAAACAAGTAAACGTGCCAAAAAGCCATAACTTGCATATCTGTTATAACAAACACTTGCAAGCATTATAGACATGTTTTGCACATTTCCTTGAGCCAGAAACACGAATTGTTGAACCCTCAAGCCTTCCAAAACACAAAATCACCTTCCTTTTGCAAAACAGGGCGCCCCCTACAATTTCACTTCCATCTCACAAGTTACTCGTGCGTTTTGCCCCAAACTTGTTCCAATACATTCCATATAACCTATCCAAGCTATCCCAATAACTGGCCACTGAATGTAACTCCATTTGTAAGCTTCACCATTTCTGTTTTCAGCTTGTGCAGGTTGAGTTCTACAAGCTTGTTCAAGCACATCCAAGGCAAACAAGACATTGGGGAAGGTCAGAGGAAGTTCAAGCAAGCTCCCAAGCATCTCAAGCCTTATTGAAAAGCTCCACATTTCCATACACGAGTTCATCTGAAACAGGTATTTGTCAACTTCCTATCTCTCTATTTAGGAACCATTAGGCTTAGGTTTGTGAATAAAAAATGTAGTACTCATAGCCATGAAGTTGTACATATGCTCAGTTTTCATTTAAGTTAAGTGTGTTGAGAGAATTTGATTCATGAACTTCCTGAAAAAGTTAGGTTAAAAATTAGGGCCAGAGAAATTCTCTCTGGTCCTTGAGAGTTAGATTAAGTTTCATATATGGTTGAAATTGTCTTGAAAAATGCTACAACTTTGGTGTTATGAGTTTTTGCATTAGAGCACGTATGTAGGATCTGGACATTTTGTACAGGGCACGCGTTTTCTGAGTTTCAAAGGTTGAAGTTGAAGTTCAGTGGGTTGGGCTTTGGCTTGGCCTGCTTTTTGCACCTCCAATTTGCTGACTACACCCCCCTGGCCCATTTCTTTATATTTTTGTATTTATTTTTCATTTCTGATTTTATTTTATATTTTCTAAACATAAAAAATACCAAAATCATTTTTATAAATTTTCACATTTATTTTTATATTTTATTTTATTTTTCTAACTTGAAAATAATTATTAATTAGATATACTATTTATTTTTCTCAAATAAAAGCTTGTAAACAATACATAAAAATATTACATTTTTTAGTATTTATATATTTAAATAATATTTTATCATATATTACTATTTTCTAAATATTTGTATATATTTATATTTATTTTCTTGTACACAAAATAATTAATATAGTATGTATTATCTTAAAACAAAAACTAGGGTTTCCACCCTTATTAAAAATAATATTTTTCTATTTTTGACACTTGTATATATTTTTATTTTTTATTGTACATAAATAAATAATATTAATAAATATATTTTCTTAAAACAAAATTTAGGGTCTTTCCCTTAACAAAAATAGCCTTTTATTTTCTTTCTTTTTAATACATTAAATATTATATTTTTACACACAAAAATAAATAAAAACATTTTCTTTACATACATATAATATTTTACATATTTATACTTAATTTGCTTGTTTAAATTTTGTTTATTTATTATTTAATGCAAATAATTCAATTTGGATGTAATAGTAAATATTAGGGTTTTAATTTCTTGCAAAATAATCCCCATTCAAAATTGTATCCCCCTCCCCATATCAATGTTGTAATAGTCGTAGATTTATTTTACGCATTTATAGCTTTCAAATATGCCATGTTAGAGATTAGGGTTTGTATGTAATAATCCAAAATCAAAACAAATAGTTTGACCTAAAAACAAGATCTAAATGCATGAAAATGATAACACAATGCACACTTGCACCTCTAGGGTTTCATCCACTTGTTGCCTTTAAAATTGGCCATGTTATGCATGTTGAGTATCTTGGCAAAACAAAAACAAAACAAAAGATCATAGTCCCTCAATGACGCTATCTTGATTGCCTATACAAAATGATCCCGTCCCTCAAAAAATTGCTAAAGATACTTGGCAATATTGCTATCATGGTCAATACGATGACCCGCGCCTGTCCTGTTTAACATCCTAATACAAGGTTGTTTACCAAATGCAATGGTAAAACAACACTGTCAAAAGGGTTAAAAATGTGTGTAGGAAAGATCTTTGAGTAGATAGGGTAGACAACTCTTAGTTACTTGATCAAAACTTGCAAAAACATCCTTGCTATTTTCAAACACACCTCACAACACAATTTCAAAACATTTCCAAAAACAAACTTTCAAACAATCAAACATTGAAACATCTTTTCAAAAGACCATAAACCTTTGTATACATTTAAACAAGAATAATTACAAAGGTTGCCACAACAATGGCCTCTTTATAAAACATTTTCAAAACCACACACAAAGCACCATTTCAAACAATTGGATAAGCAAAGCAAGTGATCTAAACAAGTAACTAAGAGCCCATGGATAACCATGGATGAAAAGGGTGCTTGCACCTTCCCTTTTCATAATCTACCCCCTGAACCCAAGAAAAAATCTCAAAGGTCTTTCCTGTGCTTTTTGACCTTTCCTTTGGATAAAATAAAAAGTCGGTGGTGACTCTTGCTAAACCGGAACATTTGCGAACACAAACGCAAAACCTCAAGTCAATTCTCCCACCGTATCACAGAACTGGCGACTCTGTTGGGGAATATTCTAAAAGTGGGGTTACCTTAGGGTTTAGATCACCTTTACATGCTTACCTTGTTTGCTTTGATTTCTTTACACTTGGTTCTATTGTTTGGGTTTAAAATCCTCTACCCGGATTTGGGAAACATTCATAGGTAAATAGCAATACATTGTGGAAACTGTGCGGGGTATACCGACATGGTTGAAGCAATAGCTATATTAGTGCGACATATTTGTGGGTACCGGTAGCCTTTGAGTCAATCAAAGAGAATACGGGCCGCTGAGCGACATCATGAAGCACTAATGAAATTTTAGAACCTTTACTTGACCATCTTTGCCTTATTAGGGGTAGTGAGATGACCGGCTTTGGTGCAGTCCGAAGTTGGTAGATACTCGATACTACACTCATTGAGGGTTATTTTCTTGGAATATTTCGGTCGCCAGTTAAGTGGCTAAACTGAAACAATGAACACAGAAAATAATCCAGTGATATTGAGCTCCTTAGAACCCAATTACTATTTATAGGACAAGTTGAGCCAACTAAACTTCAAGAGGGTACTTACCTATGAAACCCCATGCAAGCCTGAAATTAGGATCATGTATGACTTGCTTGTACATGTACTTGTGCATACATCATGAACATCATAAAGCATCATATGCATCCACTAACCATTTCAAGGGTTTGGATCTTCATCTTTGTTCTTGTTTTATAGGTTATGGAATCTCTTCGCAGGAAAACAATTCAAGTCAACCTTGTGAGAATCCCTCCTCAACTCAAGGAGCTTTCTTCCAAGATTCCAGAGAATTCTCCCTTCAGTGAAAGGCATGGTAGACTTCTCAACTTTGTCAACTCCAACATTGAAGAAGACATGGTGAAAGTTCTCTTCCAGTTCTTTAACCCCCTACACCATTGCTTTACATTTCCTGATTACCAACTAGTACCTACTTTGGAGGAATTTTCTCAACTTTTGAGGATTCCTATTCTCCATCAACTACCCTACAACGGTACGGAAAGAGAGCCAAAGCCTGAAGATGTTACTCAAGCCTTACACTTGCAACCATCTGATATCAAAGGTCATTGGGAAACTAGAAGTGGTGTCAAGGGTTTCATGGCAAAGGTTTTGTTTGAGAAGGCACGAGACTGCTGGAATTCTCTAGATATGCAAGCTTTTGAGGAGATTGTAGCACTTCTCATCTATAGGTTGGTCTTGTTCCCAAACCCTGATCAGCTTATAGATGTGAATGCTGTCAAAATTTTCATATCTCGGAATCCTGTGCCTACATTTCTTGGGAACATCCTCTACTCATTTCACACACGAACAAAGAGGAAAAGATGTGTTCTCATGTGATGTACTCCTCTTCTAGCAAGGTGGTTTATTTATCACCTTCCCCAGTCAGTCTTGAAGAATGAACAAGGCTTGAGGTGGTCACAACGATTGATGACTCTTACACATTCTGATGTTCATTGGTGTTCTCGGTCCAGAGAAAATTTCATCGTCATTGATCGTTGTGGGGAATTCGCTAATGTACCACTACTTGGAATTAGGGGAGGCATTACCTACAACCCCTGCTTAGCTCTGAGACAGTTTGGGTATGCCCGAAGGGATGGCCCTCATGACATGCTGATTCCGGACTTGGTTTTTGACTTCGATAATGACGCTCAAGGACTTCGACAAAGGTTTATCCGAGCTTGGAGGATGCCCAACAAAGTGGACAGTAAGACACTAGGATAGAAGAAATCCATCCCCCTTGAGCCTTACCTCAAGTGGGTATGAACTCGCGCCCAGAATCTTATGATGCCTTACTCCTACATTCTGCCTATGATCAAAGAGCCTGTTAGGGAAGGAGAGGTTCCATACACCCTCCTACATCCTGACATGCCAACATCATTGGAAGATTTGAAAAAGAGTTGGATAGAACTCAAGGAAGAACGGAACACTTTTGAACCCAGCTTCTACGCCAGTGAGAAGAAGGTTTTAGAGCTTACCCGTCGACTCCATGAAGATCAGACTCTCAACACCTACATAGCACCAAAGAGGATGCGCAACGTCTTTTTACATTAGAATTTTGTATTTATTTTGCCCATGGGGCACTTATGTACAAACAAATTCTTCTTATTAATATGATGTGCGTTCTTTTTTATTTGCAACAAATTTAAATTTCTGAATCCTTGAATGCATTACATGAATACATATCATTCATCATATGCATAAACAGGTCTTCACACCAGGTTTCCTGATCTCTCCGCTGTTTATTTCAGCAAGATGGATATAGAGCAGACGGTCAAAGACCTACAGACGCAGAATTCACAGTTCCAACAGCTACTCATGACCTTGGAAAAGGGTCAGGAGGAGCTCCAAGGTCTACTAGAAAAAGAAAAGGAGAAAAAGAAAAAAGAAAAGAGTTGGTGTGGCCACTATGGGAAGGAGATTTGAGAACCAAGCCAGAAGAGTCCTGGATTTCCCCTCGACGTCTGATGAAGGGGTTGGCAAAGGAAAAGGACCTGCAGTGCCCTTTGAGTCTGAGGCTGAAGAAGAAGAAGAAGAGGATGAATATTACTCTGAGCAGCAGTACCCTCGTGCAGACGACAAGTATAAGAATCTGGAAGATTGGCTGGCAGTCATGGAGGTACAAAGAGTACCTGGGCTGGATTTCGAAGAACTAGGGTTGGTTGTTGGGATTGTGATTCCCCCTAAATTCAAGGTGCCTACATTTGCTAAATACGATGGTTTGTCTTGTCCGAAGATGCATGTGCAGTCTTACGTCAGAAAGGATCTGTGGGTCCACTTTTTTCAAGATAGTTTGTCGGGTATGCAATTGGATTAGTTCTATCAGCTTGAGAGATATGATGTACATAACTGGGAGGATTTGGCTGCTGCCTTCTACCGACAATATCAATATAATGCAGATTTAGCGCCTACTCGTACTCAATTACAGAGTATGGGTTTGGTCTCTAATGAGGGCTTTAAGGATTATGACCAGAAGTAGCGGGACTTGGCTGGAAGGGTGTAGCCACCATTGTCTGAGAGAGAGCTTGTGGATATGTTTTTGGGGACCCTGTCAGGTCCATTCTTTAATCACTTGATCGGGAGCTCATCTGCAGGGTTCACCGAGTTAATTCTGACGGGTGAAAGAGTCGAAGCTGGCATTAAGAGCGATAAAATTCAAAAGGATGCATCTGCTTCCGCTGCTATCAAGAAGACCTTTCCAGCCAAGAAATAGGTCTCATCTGTTTACTCCCAGAGAAATCAAGGAAGAGTGGAGCGCCGACTAGCGGTGGGGGTTGTGATGATTCAGAATTCTGCAGCCGATCAACCTCGAAACAGTCAACCCAGAGCTAATCAAGCCAGGGTGGAAAGGCCTGCACGGAAATTCACCCAGATCAATATGACACCTGCTCAGGTTCTCCCTCATCTTTTAAAGTTAAACCTTACAAACTTGAAAGAGGCACCGAAGAACCCAAATACCTCTTCTCCCTATTACCATTCAAATGCAAAGTATGCCTATCATTCGGACAGCGTGGGGCATGACACCAATAATTGTTGGGCTCTCAAAAACAAGATCCAGGATTTAATAGATGCCAAGGAGGTGGAGTTTGATGCACATGTAAAACCTAATGTGATATCCGCTCCAATGCCAAAACATGGTCACAATGTCCATGCCATTGTAGAGGATCTTTATGTTACTATTATTGATGACTTAATGACTCCATTGCCAATGATCAAGATGAATCTGTTGAAAGCCGGGATTTTCCCGGGCTGTGAAAAAGATTGTTACTTTTGTTCGACCTTGCAATCCGATTGTCCGCTATTAAAATCAGGCATCCAACGCCTGATGGATAATCAAGAAATCCTCTTCAAGGAAACTCCTGTTACTCATGTTACTCCTGTTACTCCCATTAATGATGTTGCTATAATCACCATTTCTGACAATCTTTCCAAGGTCTCCAAAAGACCTGTTAAGATTACACCTGATCCAAAGTTTGTACCTCTGAAGATAACAATGTCGGGGCCTATCCCATACAAGTCCAACAAGATAATACCGTGGAATTATGTAGGAGAGATCTTCTACCATGGTGCTAAGCAGATCGAATCAGTTGAAGAAAGCTCTGATGAAGAAACTCCTAACATAGGAAATATTGTGGGGACAAGTAAGATCACTCGTAGTGGAAGAATCTTCTCTCTGGAGATTTCTCCTCCAAGGGCAACCTCCGGACCCTCCAGTGCTCCTGTGCCTGTCAAGATATCTGTGCGAAGTTTAGTGATTGAATAAATTATTATTCCCGAAGTTGTACCATCTGCTGTTACTGCTGATAAAGGTGAGGGGATCCAAGAAGCGCCCATCAGGACGAGGGATCGGCCTTTGGTCATCCCTGAGACCACTCAAAACAAATGGAGGAGATTTTAAAAATAATTAAGAAAAGCGACTATGATGTCGTAGAGCAGCTGGGGCAAACCCCTTCAAAAATCTCTATGCTGGCCCTATTACTCTGCTCCGAAGCCCATGCCAAAGCCTTGATCAAATTCCTAAAGACGACCCATGTGCCTCAAGAAACCTCTACGGACCAGTTTCAAGAGTGTGTAGCTAGCATTACAACCGACAACGGTCTTGGTTTCTCCGATGCTGACTTAACATTTAAAGGGAGAAAGCATAACGACGCCCTGCATGTCTCGGTGGAATGCAGAGGGGAGACTTTGGCACAGGTCTTGGTTGATACCAGGTCATCTTTAAATGTCTTGCCTAAGAAAGCATTAGACAGATTGGACTGTGAAGGTTTAACGTTAAAGCCCAGTAGTATCATCGTAAGAGCCTTTGATGGTTCTAAGTGGATGGTCCACGGGGAGGTGGACATCCCAATTAAAGTGGGTACTGAAACTTTCCACTCCATATTTTATGTCATGGATATCAGTCCCTCATACTCTTGCTTGTTAGGAAGACCATGGATTCATCATGCTCGGGCCGTTACGTCCACTCTGCATCAGAAGCTTAAGTACCCAGTCTAGGGGAAAATTGTGACAGTTCGTGGCGAGGAGGAGTATATGATAAGCCATCTAAATTCATTCCGCTATGTTTAATTAGATGGTGAATTCATTGAGACCCCCTTTCAGCACTTTGAAGAGGTTTCTCCTGAGGTTGCGGTAGCCAAGACAATGACTTTTGTGCCCATCATTACCAAACCTGTGTCCCAGATGTCATCCCTTAAAGATGCGGAGGTTGTGATCAAGGAAGGAGGACGCACAGTATGGGGTCAACTGCCAGATTTTCCTTACAAGAAAGATAAGTTCGGTTTGGGTTTCACTGCTGCTAGTCATAAGGCTGTGCATCGCTCCCGGGCTGGAGGACCACCATTGAAAATCACTCATCATGGAGTTCATGCTTTAGAGGATGATGAAGAAGAAAGCAATTTTGAAGACTGGATCTTTCCAACTATTGAAGGAGGACTGAACAACTGGGAGGCGAAAGACTTTGTTCCCGTTACTTTCATCAATCAGTAATTTATCTTTTGAACATTTCCTGTTTGGTCTGTAATAATTAGTAAACAATTCGTACACTCTTTTCGCCTTATGCCTTACCCGTGGCATATAGGTCCATTTGTAAGGGTTTTGATTCTTCATTTTCATATGCCATTTTTAATGAATCATGGACATTTTCATATATAAACTTTTGTGTTCATTTTCTTTCTTTTTACATTTTATTTTTTTAAAGTTGGATATCCCTTACACACACCCACACTCACAAAATGCAGGTACCCATCCACTCCGGATTCCATGGGTAACAATTCTGCTATGGCCTTCAGTGACTCTGAAGATCTGGTCAATCATGCCGAATACGAAGGTGATAAAAACTGTGAAGTTCCTGGAGAGTTGGCTAGACTTTTGCAACAGGAAGAAAGGGTTATTCTTCCCCATGAAGAGTTGTTAGAGACTATCAATTTGGGTACTGCCGAAGACAGAAAAGAGGTTAAAGTGGGTGCCAACCTAGAGCCAAGTGTCAAAGAGCGCTTAGTTCAGCTGTTGAATGAATATGTTGAGATCTTCGCCTGGTCCTACGAAGACATGTCGGGAATGGATACTGAAATTGTGGTTCACTGTCTCCCTACAAGAGAAGACTGTCCACCAATCAAACAGAAAGTCCGCCGAATGAGGCCTGATATGTCCGAAAAGATGAAAGCTGAAGTGATGAAGCAATTCAATGTTGGCTTTCTGGCTGTTACTTCCTATCCACAATGGTTTGCTAACATTGTGCCCGTGCCTAAGAAGGACAGAAAAGTCAGAATGTGCGTGGATTACATAGACTTAAACAGGGCTAGCCCTAAAGATGACTTTCCACTACCGCACATTGACATCTTGGTCGACAATACAACTCAACATAAGGTATTCTCTTTCATGGATGGATTTTCAGGGTACAACCAGATCAAAATGGCCCCTGAAGACATGGAGAAGACTACTTTTGTTACGCAGTGGGGTACCTTCTGCTATAAAGTGATGCCATTCGGACTGAAGAATGTCAGGGCAACCTATCAGAGTGCCATGGTAGCTTTGTTTCATGACATGATACATCATGAGATTGAAGTCTATGTAGACGATATGATAGTCCGTTCACAGACAGAAGAAGAACATCTAGACCATCTGCAAAAGCTGTTTGTCAGGTTAAAGGAATACAAGCTCAGACTGAACCCTAGCAAGTGCACTTTCAGAGTCAGGTCCGGTAAACTTTTGGGATTCATCATCAGTAACAAAGGCATCGAGGTTAATCCTGCCAAAGTCAAAGCTATACAAGAAATTCCTGCCCCTTGGACTGAGAAGGAGGTCAGAGGTTTCTTGGGACGCCAAAACTACATTGCAATGTTCATCTCTCACCTAACATCTACCTGTGAACCAATCTTCAAACTCTTGAAGAAAGATCAGGTGGTTAAATGGAATGATGAATGTCAAGTTGCTTTCGATAAAATCAAGGAGTATTTGCTGGAACCTCCTATCTTGATGCCACCCGTCGAAGGAAGACCTTTAATCATGTATCTGACTGTCCTGGAGAATTCAATGGGGTGCGTACTGGGACAACATGACGAGTCTGGCCGAAAAGAGCATGCCATTTATTACCTTAGCAAAAAGTTTACCGACTGTGAGACCCGATACTCACTGCTCGAGAAAACTTGTTGCACTTTGGTATGGGCTGCCCGCCGGCTAAGGCAGTATATGTTGACACATACCACTTTACTGATCTCTAAGATGGATCCGATCAAGTACATCTTCAAAAAGCCTTCTCTATCCAGAAGAATTGCTAGATGGCAGATGATCCTCACCGAGTATGATATACAGTACACGACCCAAAAAACTATAAAGGGGAGTGTACTAGCTGATCATCTGGCCCATCAAGCTGTCGAAGATTACCAATCCATGAGGTTCTACTTTCCCGACGAGGATATCATGACTTTGAGCAACATTGAAGTAAACAGACCGTATGATGGACCTGAACAAGGATCCCGATGGACTCTGTAATTTGATGGTGCCTCCAACGCACTTGGGAACGGTATCAGCGCGATACTTATCTCTCCACAAGGTTGACATACACCTTTCACCGCTAGACTCTGCTTCAGCTGCACCAACAACATGACCGAGTATGAAGCTTGTATCTTTGGTCTCAAAGCCGCTATTGACTTGGGAATCAAATCTTTGATTGTATTTGGGGACTCAGCTTTGGTTATTAGTCAAATCAAAGGAGAGTGGGATACTAAACACCCTAACCTCATCCCTTACAAAGAACATGTCTTGACATTGTTACCACATTTCGAGCAAATCACCTTCGAGCACTTCCCGCGAGAAGAGAATCAGTTGGCAGATGCACTAGCTACAATGTCATCCATGTTTAAACTTAACTGTGATAATAAGGCACCTCAAATCACCATTGAACGAATGGACGAACCTGCACATTGTCACGAGATCAATACCAAAGAAGTAGTGGACCGACAGTGGTTTCATGACGTCAAAAGGTATCTCGAAGCACAAGAATACCTTGAAGGAGATTCAGTCAATGACAAAAAGTTCTTAAGGAGGTTCACGGACAAGTTCTTTCTGAGAAATGGTATCCTATACAAGCGCAATCTTGATTGTGTCCTACTCCGTTGTGTGGACAAAGTTGAAGCTGAGTAGATCATGGCTGAACTACATAATGGCACCTTTGGCACCCACTCAAGCAGTCATACGATGGCTAAGAAGATTCTACGGTCAGGCTACTACTGGTCTACCATGGAAGCTTATTGTCATCAACATTCCTGTACTTGTCACAAATTCCAAATCTATGCTAACAAGGTACATATTCCTCCAGTTCCTCTCAATGTCTTAACAGCTCCTTGGCCATTTGCGATGTGGGGAATCGACATGATTGGAGAGATCAAGCCTACAGCATCCAATGGACACCGTTTCATCCTAGTGGCCATTGATTTCTTTACCAAGTGGGTCGAAGCAGCTTCCTTCACCTCCATTACAAAGAATGTGGTTGCCCTCTTCATCAAGCAGAACCTCATATGCCGATATGGTATCCCCGACAGGATTATCACTGACAACGGTACAAATTTGAACAATACTATGATCACCTCTCTGTGCGAGCAATTCAAGATTCAACATCACAATTCATCTCCCTATCGGCCTAAGATGAACGGTGTTGTCGAAGCGGCAAACAAAAATATCAAGAAAATCATTCAAAAGATGACAGTCACCTACAAGGTCTGGCACGAGATGTTACCGTTTGCTCTGCACGGGTACCGTACCACGGCACGCACTTCAACTGGGGCAACACCCTTTTCTTTGGTATACCGCATGGAGGCTGTTTTACCTATCGAGGTTCAGATTCCCTCCTTGAGAATCATGAAGGATGCTGGTTTGAGTGAAGACGATTGGATTCAGACCCGACTCTATCAACTTAACTTGATTGACGAGAAGCGACTTACTGCTGTTTGCCATGGTCAGGTGTATCAAAAACGTATGATCAAGGCCTTTAACAAGAAAGTCAAGAGACAAGTATATCAAGTCGGGGACCTTGTAATCAAGCAAATCATCTTGCCGCAAAGTGATCCCAGGGGCAAATAGAGTCCTACTTACAAAGAACCATTTGTGATAAAAAACATCTTTTCAGGTGGGGAAATGATCCTGACCACCATGGACGGCGATGACCTACCGCACCCTGCGAACGCAGACATAGTCAAAATATACTACGCATAAACGACCCGACAAGTTGAAAACCCAAAAGGGCGACTTGGGAAAAAATGGGCATCCCGGTGAATCGAAAACCCGAAAGGGCGGTTCAGGCAAAAGTTAGGGATAAATAAAAAATCTGTACACCCGGCAAGTTGAAAACCCGAAAGGGCGACTTGGGCAAAAAAGGGTTTCCCGGTGGATCGAAAACTCGAAAGGGCGATCCAGGCCAAAGTTAGGGAATTAAAGCGTATGATTATGTCTCGTCGGATCACTTTAAGGACAATCTCTTCACGAACAAGCTCCAAGCTTCTGATAGATCCAATCATTTGCGGACGAAGCAACGAATGGACAAGACACTCAGAGTTACGAAGGCTATAGCATAATGAGAACCCCATGGAATTGTTACACATAGCAATCTTTCTTTGTAAAAAAAATTCTCAATTTTATGACAACATTCTCTTACTAGGATGTCTGTGTCCTTTGTACAAAATACTTACACAAGGTTAATACAAAGATACTTCAAAGTGCAGAAAACTATTTGCCATTTATTTTTCTTTACACTTGTGTTTTATTAGAAAACGTCCAATGATTTATTAAATAAGCATATGCATTTGAATATAATCACTGCTTACAAATAAAACGAAATGAGAAAGAATAATTACTGACATATTGAAAATATGGGAAACGTCTTTGGGCTATTCCAGGAGAAATCCTCAGAAGAGCTAAAGCCTTGAAATACATGTCCTCAGCGGAGTTAAGTTTCAAAATCCCCATCAGAACTAAGTTTCCAAACTCCCGATCCCAAGCGGAACCAGAAAACTTTGAACTGCAAACCCTCAGTGAAGATAAAACTTTCTTCCCCAACGGAGTCTAAAACTTCAACCCTCAAACCCAGGTGGAAGACCATCCAGTCTCCTCCAATTCCCCAGATATTTGGCTAAATCATAAGATTACCCTATAAGTCATCTTAGAAACCAGACAACAGCTTCGGACAATTCCTCAATAGATTGGAATACAACCCAATCCCTTGAGAACTCTTCAACAGAATAAGCATTATCCCCTGTTGCACCCCAAAATTTGCACTCCTACTTTCTTTGATCGGGCTTAGACTCTTGCATTCATCTGTATATATCCCATTAGGTCATTAACATACATTTGCATTCAATAAAATGCTGAGGCTCAAAGTTCAGCGGTTGTGCGATATTAGGGTTTCGCAACAGACAAGTTGCTCGTATCCAATAAGATTAAGGGGTTATTATTCATACAGATACGTCTGAAACAAGAATCAAAGTGTTTCTCCAACAAGGTTACTTGTCAGCATTTTTTCACCAAGTTTGTACTTGTCAACATTTCATCGACTAAGGTTCATTAGGTTTCCTAAGTCATGGCCATCTTGGTCATAGTTCTATCTGTATCCCCATGTTCACCTCCAAGTTGTTCTACGAAGTCATCTAAGAGATACTAAATCAGGCATTCATTATCCTCTTATGCTTAGTGTCCTCCTTTGATTAAGGCTACGCTTAGGATTGTCGGATGAATTTGGCAGGACTAATAGTCAGGGGTTCTTCGTCAATGGCTAGCTAGGGTTTTCTTTCGACCTTTCTTTGTAAGTCAAAAAGGGGAATTTATTACTTAAGTCACAAGATATGCGATCAGAGACATCATACAGAGGGAAAATGTGGATATACTGGTGCCTATTTTACCGTTTGATCTTTGCTTATCTTTGATTCAAATAAACTCTTTCCTTTAGCTAGTAGGTTGAGGAATGGCTATGAGAATGAAATTGTGAAACAAGGTAGTGGTAGTAATGCTAAGCAAGCTTTAATTAAATGCCAAAACTGCTAGTGATGTTTAAACCCCTCAGAATGATAAAATAGCTCACGTCTTTGGTGAAGAATTGCCTCATTTATATTTTGTGAATGATAGTAAAACAGACAAATTGCTTAGGATGACGGGAATGCTGATTTTGATTCCATCATTAATTCATTGAATCATTAGCTACTGTGGGGTCTGAATCAATTTCAAGATACCGTCAGGCCTTAGGGCGTGGCTCTAAACCTCTGGTGGACTCCTCCTTTCATCCCCTTCCTATAACTTCCAACAATGGCCAGCAAAGGTCCAAACATGAGTTTGAAGGTTCATCAAGCAATAATACTATGGCTGCACAATTGCGTAGGAATGGCAACAGGAATATATCTGTTATTAACTCTGGGAATGCCTGGTCTGTAGCAGGTTGTGGACCAGTACAAACATCAAGTAGTCATTCACGTTCTAAAGGGTAAAAAAAAATCACGTTCTTGGAAGGTCTCATAACTCTAGCCAGACAAAGACAATAGTGAGCATTGGACCTCCACCATCAGGTTATGTTAATCCTATTCCATCTGCATATAGAACTCCTCATGGGCAGTTTCCTGCATGTCCATCGAGGGACACACGTGACAATGGTGGAATTATTTACTCTGCATCAGCTCAAACCTCGTTGAGAATAACCCTGTTGAAGTTTCAATTTCGGATTTTTCTCCCGTTTCTGCTGTATAAGTGAGCAAGTTACAACCTACTAGCATCCAGCTTCCGTTGAATGTGGAGAATGTTCAGTTTGCTAACAAGTCCTTGGTTGAAAAGATTCGCAACACGCTTGATTGGGATGAAGATATATGAACTATATTTAAGGACATATCTGCTCAGTATCGCCAAGGAACAATAGATACTAATACATATGTGGACTATGTGTAGCAGTTTGGCTTGTTTCATCTTGTACCTGAGTTGGAAAGACTACACCCGGGTGCTCAGAAGCTGAGAGAACTTGTGGAGTCTTACAATGTTGATTTGCAAAGAAACGCTTGTCAAGAAAGTGCCAGGGTTTATGGCAGTGCTAGCTGTGATCGGTGGAAATAGAACTGACTGTTTTTTTTAGCTGGTTCGCGAAATGTCGCGGTAAGCAAGAGTCACCACCGTCTTTTATGTTCTCCAACATGGAAAGGACAAAAGCACAACAAAATTCCTTTTTTGAGATGTCTCTCGGTTTGGGAGGTAGATTTATAGAAAGGGAAGGTGTTAGCACCCTTTCTATCCGTGGTTATCCACGGGATCTTAGGTACTTGCTCTTATGTTTTCAAAAATGGTTTGCTTTTCAAGTGTATGTGGGTTTTTAAAAAGTTTCGTTTGAAAAATTTCTAGGTAACTCTTGTATCTGTCCTCAAGAGTGTATGAAATATTTGTTTGAAAAACTTTTTGAAAGTGTAGGTGTGAAAAAGATGTTTTTGTTTGTTTGAGAAAGCAAGTACCCAGGAGAAATCTACCTACTCTAAGGAATTAAGTTGTGTAAGAGTCCTTTAGACAATACTATCCCACTATTGAGAAGTAGGTAGCACCGTCGTTGGAGTTATTCAAGTCAATTCGATTAAGGGACATGTGTGGTCACCGAATCAATGGTAGGACACCTTAGAAGTAACCCTAATGTCCTAGATCCTTTTATCCGAGGCAACCGTTTTGAGGCAACGTGATCTTTAGACAGGAGGGCGCCCTCTAAGATACCATATACTTGACGACCACGTTTGAGGCAACCAGTTAGGCGTACCCTAAGAGTGTCATGTGCATGTGTGTTGTTTTCATGTTAATGTTTATCTTGTACATGTTATTTGTGAGCTACGAATTGATTTTTAAGTTTAAGAGTTAATCTTGTCATACAATCCTAGTTAGCATACATTTAAGCAGTTAATATATGTACATGAATTTAAAGTGCGGGAATTGTAAATCCTACGCTATTACAAGGCTTCCGGGGAGGGGGACTATTTACATGTCCAAAAATATTGGGGGAAATCAAAACAGTAAAGTAAAAGAAGGTCTTAGTTTAAGCTATTACATCCCAGTAAAATAAACGCGCGTGAATCTAAAAAAAAAATCCTAAGAATAAGAACTCTTTTTGTTGTTTTTGATTAAGAAGATATTTGAATTAAATAATCCTAAGCCTAGTTTATTTTAAATTGATAAAATGAAGTTAAAATAATTAATTATTTATTTACAAAATTAATTTGAATAAAAAAACTAACCTAATGGTTTTTTTTTGTTATTTTTTTTTATTTTAATCGTAATTAAAAGATAAAAAGAAGTCTATGAGAATAAAAATAAAAAAATAAAGTGCAGGAGGGATCCTTCGATCCAGGAAAAAAAGGAGTTTCGACCCAGGGAGGGAATGGACTGCTTCGGTCCAGAGAGGGTCCTGGTCCTTTCGATTGGGCCAGACAGTAAGGCGTGAGTAGCCTTCGATCCAGGGAAGAGGATTTCCCTTCGATCATTGAGGTCATGGCTTTCAATCCAGGGATGAGATGCCTCTTTCGATCCAGCATGCTAATGGGTTCGATCCAGAGAAGGGCTCTCCTTTGATCTGGGATGTTATACCTGCAAAAGTATGTGAGCGAAACAAAAATGCAAGGCCTGGGTATTGAATCCCAGGCCCTTCGATCCTGCACTTGTTGGGGTCTCTTCAGGCTAAATCTGCAGCAAATGTTAACACACGAGAAATGTGACCTGGGTGCCAAACCCAGGCCTTTCGATCCTGTCTAAGATGGCAGGTCAAAGGTAACAACAAGTAATAATGCGTTTACGCAAATGTAAGGTTGAACAATTTATCCTTTCTTACCTGCAGATTGAGTCTTCGATTTGGGCACTGGTTGGATGGGAGCACTTCTGATCTGGGCACTTCCTGGATGTCGGCACTTTTGATTTGGGCACTTCCGGGCGCATGCACTTCTGATTTGGGAACTTCCTGGATGTAGGCACTTTTGATTTGAGGGCTTCTGGGCGTAGGCACCTTCGATCTGAGGGACTGCTTTGGCTTGGAAAATTCTGGGCAGCGTCTCTCCAATGTTTTGTTCTCCTGCAGATTTTTTGAAGAAGTGTGTATAATTTTCGTTCTATGATTTTCATGTGATTTTTCGTGTAATTTTTTTTGTGTGTTGTAATGTGTCACTAGCCTCCTATTTATAGGAGTTTGGGAGTGCACGAAAATGGCAAGGGACAACCATTAAAATAGGCCTTTAACGCTCTGGACAAAAATCAAACACATTAAATCATTTCCTTTTTTGAAGCATTCGTGTCCCTTGAATGAACCTGGACGCTTGGATTTAGAGTGCTTTCAGGCCATGCTCTTCGATTAGTCCTGATTTGCCTCTTTCGAATGGACTCCGTGCGTACCCTTCGAATGGGCCTGGCCCAAATATCAATCGAAGGATTCCAATCGAAATGCTCTGCTAACAGGCCAATCAAAAGGTGTTGTTCATGCGAAATGAAGGACATGGTTGACATGCCTGTCGACATTGCCTTGACATAATTCCAATCGAATGCTTGTCCATAATGCCAATCGAAATACTCCTTCAAAATGCCAATCGAAATACTCCTTCAGAATGCCAATCGAAAGGTATTTGAAGTACCACTAAAAAATCTTCTTTTTCCTTAGGCAAGAGTTTGTGATCAACCAGGCAGGGGGAAGACTTTGGAAAACATGAGAGGGTAAATTTTGGGGTGCAACAGTTTCCCCTGTTCAATTTTCTTAAACCTGAGGATATAGATTGGATTTCTAGCCTTTCGCGATCCGAAGGTGGAAGATAATTGAACACTAGAGTGCCTAGAAATTTGCACTCGCATGGTGTAGTATCAACATTTTGACATCGGGAATGGGCTTACAGATGCCATTTGGAGATGGTTGGTAGGAGGATGGGCTTATAGATGCCATCTAAGGTGTCGATCGCGTAAGAGATTCCTTAGCGAGAACTTGCGTATTTTGAGAAAGGAAGATGGTTTCCTGTCCTGTTACAGGTGTAGATCTTCAAACTCTTCATGTAGATATGCCCTGGCTGGATACAGGTATCTAATCCACAATCAATTGCTCACAGATGTGCCCTGGCTAGATAGAGGAATCGAATCCGGAACTTCAAAAGGTTGCTTACAGACGTGCCCTGGCTGGATACAGGAATCGAATCTCTAAATTCTTCATGCAGACATGCCCCGGCTGGATACAGGTATCGAATCTACAACCAGTCACTCACAGATATGCCCTGGCTGGATACAGGAATTGAATCTGGAATTCTTCGTCTACAGATATGCCCTGGCTGGATAAAGGAATCGAATCTCTAAACACTTCATGCAGACGTGCCCTGGCTGGATACAGGTATCGAATCTACAATCAGTTACTCACAGATATGCCCTGGCTAGATACAGGAATCGAATCTGGAATTCTTCGTCTACAGATATGCACTGGCTAGATACAGGAATCGAATCTCTAAACTCTTCATGCAGACATGCCCTGGATGGATACAGGAATCGAATCAACAATCAGTTACTCACAGATATGCCCTGGCTAGATACAAGAATCAAATCTGGAATTGTCGTCTACATACATGCCCTGGCTGGATACAGGAATCGAATCTCTAAACTCTTCATGCAGACATGCCCTGGCTGGATACAGGAATCGAATCTACAATCAGTTACTCACAGATATGCCCTGGCTAGATACAGGAATCGAATCTGGAATTGTCGTCTACAGACATGCCCTGGCTGGATACAGGAATCGAATCTCTAAACTCTTCATGCAGACATGCCCTGGCTGGATACAGGTATCGAATCTACAATCAATCACTCACAGATATGCCCTGGCTAGATACAGGAATCGAATCTGGAATTGTTGTCTACAAACATGCCCTGGCTGGATACAGGAATCGAATCTCTAAACTCTTCATGCAGACATGCCCTGGCTGGATACAGGTATCGAATCTACAATCAATCACTCACAGATATGCCCTGGCTAGATACATGAATCGAATCTGGAATTATTCATCTACAGATATGCCCTTGCTAGATACAGGTGTCGAATCTTCAAACTCTTCAGATATGCCCTGGCTAGATACAGGAATTGAATCTGGAATTAGTCATCTACAGATATGCCCTGGCTGGATAAAGGTATCGAATCTTCAAACTCTTCAGATATGCCCTGGCTAGATACAAGAATCAAATCTGGAATTAGTCATCTACAGATATGCCCTGGTTGGATTCAAGTATCGAATCTTCAAACTCTTCAGATATGCCCTGGCTAGATACAGGAATCGAATCTGGAATTAGTCATCTACAGATATGCCCTGGCTGGATACAGGTATCGAATCTTCAAACTCTTCAGATATGCCCTGGCTAGATACAGGAATCGAATCTGGAATTAGTCATCTACAGATATGCCCTGGCTGGATACAGGTATCGAATCTTCAAACTCTTCAGATATGCCCTGGCTAGATACAGGAATCGAATCTGGAATTAGTCATCTACAGATATGCCCTGGCTAGATACAGGAGTCGAATCTACTCACAGATATGCCCTGGCTGGATACAGGAATCGAATCTGGAATTTGTCGTCTACAGATATGCCCTGGCTGGATACAGGAATCGAATCTCTAAACTCTTCATGCAGATATGCCCTGGCTGGATACAGGAATCGAATCTACTCACAGATATGCCCTGGCTGGATATAGGAATCGAATCTGGAATTGCGACAGTTGATAGTAATTATCTTTGGATTGACCTTTTTCCTGAAAAGGCAAAACGTCAGTTGTATGCAATGTCATGATGTATGAAATGTATGGTGTCATGATGTTCTCAAAATAAATGAGATTGTGTTATATGTATATTGTGATGTATGTGAGCAGGATGTATGAAATGTGATATGTTTATGAATGTATTTTCATCTAGGAAAATAAATCCTTGACGAATGCCGGGAAATTGAATCCTGGGCTGATGTCGAAGAGTAGAGTTCTTCGTTTCCGCTGGGGATGACGGTTGCAAGAATAAACCGGTAGGAGAAGATGACTCCATTGGGGAATAAACTTGTTGGAGAGATTACTCTGCGGGGAATTAGTCTGTGGGAAGAGATACTTCGCTGAGGTTTTGATGAGAACTCCGCTGGGGATTCCTGTTGATAAGCCTTGTTGGGGAATTTTGATGAACTCCACTGGGGGATAGGAAGAACTTCGTCGAGGACGATCTTTCCGTGGTAATTAGCTGAGGATAACCCAATTATAAGCTCTGGTGGAGAATAACTTTTGAATGAAGCCGGGGAGAAGCGTTTGTACTCTGCAGGTGATAAGCTTCCAGAATCTAGTGGGGAGATTGATTCAACTTTCCTGGGGAAACTTTTGAACTGTACTGGGGAATGGCTCCACTGGGGTGTCTGGTATTCCGCCGGGGAACAGTCTTATATTAAGACTGTCGGGGATGCTTGCTTAGGAACATCTGTACTCCGCTGGGGAATGTTGAGATTTTCTGGGGATACCCAACTTCCTTAAGGCTGACAGTAGACTAACTTTGCTTGGGGAGAGTATCGCTGACTTACTGGAGATACTGTGCCTTTTCGGGGCTGATTGGAGACCAACTCTGCTCGGGGGAGAGTGTTGCTGAATCTTGTCTTACTCTGCGGGGAGTGAAGGTGTCTTGATCATGTTCTTCAGCTGAACCTACTTTGGTACCTTGGTTGACAGAGCAGCCAGATCGCTTAGACAGTTCTTATTGCCCCAGTTTATGTGGGAGAAGGTACCTGTGGAGGTCTTGATTGACAAATCTTCTTCTGGTAGACAAATGACGGGATGTCGGGACATAGTCGTACGCTTTTGACCCCTAACTTTTTCCTGGACCGCCCTTTCGAGTTTTCAGTCCACCGGGATACCCATTTTTGCCCAAGCCGCCTTTTCAGGTTTTCGACTTGCCGGGTGTACAGATTTTTTTCACTTTCATCCCTTATTTTGCCCGAACCCTTTTGGTTCGCCGGGAAGCCCTTATTTTTGCCTAGGTGCGTCATCCTAGCGGGTCTTTGATTATGCTCCGTATTTTTTGACTATGTCTGTGCTCTTAGGATGTAGGGAGGTGCCCCTGTCAGTAGTGTTGCGTTGCCCTACTACCAGAAGATCTTCGTTTGATCGTCCAATGCTCCAAGTGATCCAGATGGAGATTTGCCCCAAGTTGGTTGGCCTTTTGAGAGATTCTCCGAATCTTGACTTAACTGCCCCAGATGATAGACCATGATCATGTCTGCCCCTTGGTTGGAAGTACTTTTTCTCACTTAGATATTCGTCGTGCGTATTTCTCTGCTCTTCGAACAAATAGTCATATGCAAACAGTGTTATATCAAGAATGCAAAGCTTATGTCTGTCTTGAAGTTTTTGAAAATGCATTTTTTTTTATAAAAACAAGTGAATTTTTGTAAACTGTGATGTTAACTCGTTATTTTACCGCAAGCCTTAAGGAGTCAGGATACCTTTCGTAACAATATGCTTTCGAACTAACCCATGCTTCAGCTATGACTTTTAAAGGTTGTAGCGTGGCCCGGTTCACGGTTTAAGAAACAAAGGATAAAGGCTCAAATTTTATTTGTACCCACCCGTTCTTCGTGATGTTCTTCAAACCTAAACTCAGCTAATCGTGCATTAGACCTTGTTTGAGTCTTTGCCTTGATATTCCGGTGATGGTTTGGATGTGGACAGTTTATTTTGAATAGGCAGTCATTTCCTTTTGTCGAGGGTTTGTAGGGCCTCTTTCTTTTTTTTATATTTCGTTATCCCTGTTTTTTTTGCCTGAACTGTTTCCTTTGCGATTACAGTCAGCGAGATGCCCCAGTTTTGTAAGTCTCCATCATAGGTTTTGACTTAATGGGCTTTTATTTGGAGAGATAATGATTGCCTGTCTTTATGATTATTCAGAACCATCATCGTCTTTTGTTTTGGAAGGACTCCTTTCGTGCCATTCATTGTGCACTTGGATTAACTGAGAAGACTACCCTGCCCCAGGTTATGATTAAGGGTTTTAATTTTTTTGTGAAAAGCAAAACTCCTACTTCTTTGGCTCGAAGGGGTCGACGAGGGATTATCTTCCTTATAACTCCAGTGTTTAGGAATTGAAACAATTCATGTACCTCATCAGCGGGGTCTGTTCAAAAGCATACTGTAGATTATGGTATCGTTTTCGTCATCCTCCCTCAAGAGGCTTAGAATTATTAATCGAGCGTTGAACATAAAAAAAAATGAAAGCAATTTTGAATATAGCGAATGCGAATATATTGATTCAAAACAGACATATGCGATGCATTGATAAAGTAATAAAGTTTGCTATGACAATAATTGTTTGTATAAACAAAGAAAATACAACTTGAACATTCGAATGAACAAAAAGTCTTCTAGTCTCAGGACTTGTCACTTCAAATGGTGAATCTCGCAGGGATAGTAGAAGAACTCGACCTGACCATCTGGGGTGAATTCCACTGCTCCCTCATCAATCAGGTCTTGAATTTTATTCTTCAAAGTCCGACAGTCGTCGGTGTCATGTCCAGGACTGTCAGAATGGTATGCACACCTTGCATCAGGATTGTACCTTGGGGAGGCTGTGTTGGGATTCTTATGAGGGTCCCTTAATGTCACCAGATTCAATCTTAACAGGTGTTGTAAAGCTTGAGACAGCGGCATGTTGAGCTTGGTAAATTTCCTTCGGTCAACCCGTTGCTTTTGGTGAGGTTGATGCTGGGCTTGTGACCCTGAAGCAAGCTGAGGAGCTTTTCCCTTGTCTTCTTGCCCCAAAGGTGGTTGAATGATGACTTGATCTTCAACCTTAGATGTTTTCCCCAGTTGGTTATCCCGAAGCAGTTGGTTGAAGAGAACCCTGAGCTCTTCTTGTCTTTGAGCTAAGTCTTGAATGAGAGACATCTGCCCCAGCATCTGGGTTCTCATTGTATCTACCTAAGCTTGCAGACGTTTCAGCCGTTCGTCTTTATCGTCTTCCGGACTGTTCCTGACCAAAGTCCCCATGAGGAGTGTTCTCAACTCTTCCTGCCCCTTGGATAGATTTAGGAGGATCTCCTCGAACCGAGTCTCTTGAGCATGAAGATCCTGGTTGCCTTGTTGGGAAGCCATTGCTGAAATAAACAGCAAAGATGGTAAGTGACTTGTCAAAGGAGTACCTGTAATGCAATGATATGTATGTATGCATGCAATGTTTTCAAGGATCTCGCGGGGTAAACAAGAAAATTGTTAGAACTTGAATTTTGTAGCTTGATGGAAGGGGCTTCATGTTGATGAGAGTCCTTCTTCAAGAGTCAAGGCTCACCATATCGAGTGGGTCATAGCCCCTGACTCAAGTTATCAACCTTGGCTAGAGGAAAATAAATCCCCTTTGCCCCTTGCTAGACATTTGGTTCATCATGACCTGCATTACAAACCCTTGAGATCCTTGAAATGGATTAGTCCTTATGTAGGATGTATGAAATGGTATGATGGTATGATGTTATGCTATGCGTGGAGTGACGTAAGTAAACCCTGTTATGAGCCCAGATTAAGGACTGTAAACAAACCCTGCAAGAAACCCATGTGTCAGATAACAAGCATGCAAGTAGTCAAGTTTGAAGGCATACGAGTCACACAGAGAACCCTTAGAGTTTAGGCCAGCATGAAGTTTGGGGTACTACCCTCTTGAAGTTGGTGGGCTCAAAACCTGTCCTATCAAAAGTAACCGGGTTCTAAGGATCTCAATATCATTGGGTTGTTTTCTGTGTTAATTGTTTTGATTTGGCCACTGAACTGGCGATCAAAATATTCCAAGAAAACAACCCTCAATGAGTGTAGTATCGAGTATCTACCAACTTCGGACTGCACCAAAGTCGGTCATCTCACTACCCCTAAAGAGGCCAGGATGGTCAAGTAAGGTTCCTAAGGTCAGTTGATGCTTCACGACACCACGCGGCGGCCCCGTACTCTCCTTGACTTGACTCAAGGGTTACCAGTACTCACCAAAGTGCCACATCAACGTAGCAAACTGCTTCAACCGTGTCGGTATACCCCACACAGTTCCCTCACAGTTTGTTGCTACTTTCTAAGAAGGTATCCCCCAGATCCGGGTTAGGATCTATGAAACTCTAAGGCAAACCCACAATATTAAATCAAGCAAAGCAAGCAATTGAAAACATAAGAGTGGTCTAATCCTAAGGTACACCTCACTTATAAATTTCCCCAACAGAGTCGCCAGTTTTGTGATCGGTGGAAATATAACTGACTGTTTTTTTTTAGATGGTTCGTGAAATGTCGCGGTAAGCAAGAGTCGCCACCGTGTTTTATGTTCTCCCACATGTAAAGGACAAAAGCACAACAAAATTCCTTTTTTGAGATGTCTCTCGGTTCGGGAGGTAGATTTATAGAAAGGGAAGGTGTTAGCACCCTTTCTATCTGTGGTTATCCACTGGCTCTTAGGTACTTGCTCTTATGTTTTCAAAAATGGTTTGCTTTTCAAGTGTATGTGGGTTTTGAAAAAGTTTCGTTTGAAAAATTTCTAGGTAACTCTTGTATCTGTCCTCAAGAGTGTATGAAATATTCGTTTGAAAAACTTTTTGAAAGTGTAGGTGTGAAAAAGATGTTTTTGTTTGTTTGAGAGAGCAAGTACCCAGGAGAAATCTACCTACTCTAAGGAATTAAGCTGTGTAAGAGTCCTTTAGACAGTACTATCCCACTATTGAGAAGTAGGTAGCACCGTCGTTGGAGTTATTCGGGTCAATTCGATTAAGGGACATATGTGGTCACCGAAGCAATGGTAGGACACCTTAGAAGTAACCCTAATGTCCTAGATCCTTTTATCCGAGGCAACCGTTTTGAGGCAACTGGATCTTTAGACAGGAGGGCGACCTCTAAGATACCCTATACTTGACGACCACGTTTGAGGCAACCAGTGAAGCGTACCCTAAGAGTGGCATGTGAATGTGTGTTGTTTTCATGTTAATGTTTATCTTGTACATGTTATTTGTGAGCTACGGATTGATTTTTAAGTTTAAGAGTTAATCTTGTCATACAATCCTAGTTAGCATACATCTAAGCAGTTAATATATGTACAGGAATTTAAAGTGCGGGAATTGTAAATCCTACGCTATTACAAGGCTTTCGGGGAGGGGGATTATTTACATGTCCAAAAATATTGGGGGAAATAAAAACAGTAAAGTAAAAGAAGGTCTTAGTTTAAGCTATTACATCCCAGTAAAATAAACGCGCGTGAATCTAAAAAAAAAATCCTAAGAATAAGAACTCTTTTTGTTGTTTTTGATTAAGAAGATATTTGAATTAAATACTCCTAAGTCTAGTTTATTTTAAATTGATAAAATGAAGTTAAAATAATTAATTATTTATTTACAAAATTAATTTGAATAAAAAAACTAACCTAATGTTTTTTTTTGTTGTTTTTTTTTATTTTAATGTTAATTAAAAGATAAAAAGAAGTCTATGAGAATAAAAACAAGAAAATAAAGTGGAGGAGGGATCCTTCGATCCACGAAAAAAAGGAGTTTCGACCCAGGGAGGGAATGGACTGCTTCGGTCCAGAGAGGGTCCTTGTCCTTTCGATTGGGCCAGACAGTAAGGCGTGAGTAGCCTTCGATCCAGAGAAGAGGATTGCCCTTCGATCATGGATGCCATGGCTTTCGATCCAGGGATGAGATGCCTCTTTCGATCCAGCATGCTAATGGGTTCGATCCAGAGAAGGGCTCTCCTTCGATCTAGGATGTTATACCTGCAAAAGTATGTGAGCAAAACAAAAATGCAGGGCCTGGGTATTGAATCCCAGGCCCTTCGATCCTGCACTTGTTGGGGTCTCTTCAGGCTAAATCTGCAGCAAATGTTAGCACACGAGAAATGTGACCTGGGTGCCAAACCCAGGCCTTTCGATCCTGTCTAAGATGGCAGGTCAAAGGTAACAATAAGTAATAATGCGTTTACGCAAATGTAAGGTTGGACAATTTACCCTTTCTTACCTGCAGATTGAGTCTTCGATTTGGGCACTGGCTGGATGGGAGCACTTCTGATCTGGGCACTTCCTGGATGTAGGCACTTTTGATTTGGGCACTTCTGGGCGCAGGCACTTCTGATTTGGGCACTTCTTGGATGTAGGCACTTTTGATTTGAGGGCTTCTGGGCGTAGGCACCTTCGATCTAAGGGACTGCTTTGGCTTGGAAAATTCTGGGCAGCGTCTCTCCAATGTTTTGTTCTCCTGCAGATTTTTTGAAGAAGTGTGTATAATTTTCGTTCTATGATTTTCGTGTGATTTTTCGTGTAATTTTTTGTGTGTGTTGTAATGTGTCACTGGCCTCCTATTTATAGGAGTGTGGGAGTGCACGAAAATGGCAAGGGACAACCATTAAAATAGGCCTTTAACGCTCTGGACAAAAATCAAACACATTAAATCATTTCCTTTTTTGAAACATTCGTGTCCCTTGAATGAACCTGGACGCTTGGATTTCGAGTGCTTTCAGGCCATGCTCTTCGATTAGTCCTGATTTGCCTCTTTCGAATGGACTCCCTGCGTAGCCTTCGAATGGGCCTGGCCCAAATATCAATCGAAGGATTCCAATCGAAATGCTCTGCTAACAGGCCAATCAAAAGGTGTTGTTCATGCAAAATGAAGGACATGGTTGACATGTCTGTCGACATTGCCTTGACATAATTCCAATCGAATGCTTGTCCATAATGCCAATCGAAATACTCCTTCAGAATGCCAATCAAAATACTCCTTCAGAATGCCAATCGAAAGGTATTTGAAGTACCACTCAAAAATCTTCTTTTTCCTTAGGCAAGAGTTTGTGATCAACCAGGCAGGGGGAAGACTTTGGAAAACATGAGAGGGCAAATTTTGGGGTGTAACACTAGCACCCATCACAAGAGCGACAACGTTGAAAACAAAGGTAAAGGCAAGTCAATAGGGGTAAGGCGGAATCACTCCACTGAGAGATTAGCAGATATTCTTTAAGCTCTGTACATCAAGTACAGTCAAATCATAAACCTTCAGAAGAGAAGTTGGAGGTGCTATATAAAGATGCCTATTGTACTGACAAGGGTAAGTTTAAAACTGAGCTGCACACTAATACAAACGCTAGCAATCAACACAAGATTAAGCTTGGTGGGAAAACTGAAACTTCAAACGACAATTTATCTAATCAAAATAGAGAGGCGGTACAAGTTGAACTAACTGATGAATGGTATCCTATAAATGCCATTTTTCGATGTTCCATTGTCAAAAGCGATTGGCTGCTGGAAGACTGTTTGTAGGACAGAAGCTTAGAAAATGGGAAACAGAAGATTAATTAACAGCTCATCAATCTCCTCCTAGAAATTTTATAACCCCCTAACTAATTATATAACTAACTCTAACAATGATAACAAAAACTGCTAACAAAGGAAGACAAAATTCCTAACCGACTCGATAATTACTTCTTCCCATAACCAATTACAAGGCAGATAACTAATTTTAACCAACCTCTAACCACTCTAGTAATAGGCTACTGTTCTAACAAATTTTCTTGAATCTCTAACAAACTTTTCTCAGCTAACCATCTATATAAACCTTCCTCTTCATCAATCTCGGGGATCATTTTTCCAGATACTGTTCTGGAGAATCGTTGAAACCATCATCTTCAATTCCCCCTCTCTAAACTCTGTCTTCACCTCCACTCTCCATCGTTTGACCTTCAACCAGTTCTCGAAACTTCACCTCTCTTTGATTCATCATACAAAGTTCATTTTTCTCAACTTGCGATAACCTTCATAATTGTCATCATTTCCGCTCTTCTCCAACGCAAACGCACATAACCACAAAACCAAAGAAAAGTGAAGACAATGAGGAAGGGATCAAGACGAAGCAAACAAGATCAAGAAGGACAATAGTTATATTACTTCACCTCTGGATTTCTGAAACACCACCGACGTGCCTTCAATAGGTAATCTTCAATCTTCTTCTTTTTTATGAATTTTTTTTTGTTGGGTCTGAACCATAACCGCGAAGGGTGAAGCGTGTAGAATGATACATCCACCATGTAATCTTGATCGAAAGCAATTTAGGGCTTAGGTTTCGTTGTTAGATTCGGGAAAGAGGAAGAAAAATTGACGAAAGCCAGCAAAGGATTCGAATTCAGAGGGAGACTTTAGGTTGTGTTAACAAGAAGGTTGAATCTGAACAGAGGAGAAGGGACGGAGTCATGGAGGCATCGTCGTTGTTGTTTTCGAATGTAGAAGAAAGGCTTCTGCGTGAGGAAGCTGGAGGGGGCTGTTTACAGTAAACGCCGTCTTTTTGGAGTCTTTTTTTTTCTTTTCTCTTTTTATTATTATTCATTTTATTTAATTGTTATTTCAATGGTTAATTCAAAAAAAGGGAAAAAAGGGGGAGAGATGTTGGTGGGCTGATTATTTTTTGTTGTTATGTGGATTGGGACTGGCCATTACATTTTGCACTTCTCATCAATTTCATACACTCCTCGATTTAGAGTTATTTAGTTTTTTTTAATCCTCTTATCTTAGTTTCTGGATAGTAAAATTAGGAATAGAATTGGTGACAAAAGGTAACTTGTTATATTCTTTTTATTATTTTTCCTTTAGGAATTAATTCATGATTATTCGATTACTCGAGACTTGTAATTCACTTTTGCTCGTCAAGATTCGAGTCTTATGTAGGTTTTTTGTATGTTATATGGATACGCTCGAGATGCCGATTGTGTTTTATTTTCACATTGATGATGCTTCAATAATCATTCTGAATATTGGATTTCTGACTCTTTTCTTTGTTGGTGCTAGCAGCTTGCAAGATCACCGGGTCTCTTTACTTTTTTTGCTTTGCTCCACGGGCTAGTACTCGTTTGGTATATTTTCTTTCTATTTCCACCTCGCATTTATCTCTGCATAAAGGTCGTATGAAGTATAATAAAATTATGTTTAGAAATAGATTAGTTTCCCTATGACTTTTCTTTCCCTTTTTGCATATGCATTTAAAACAAAAACTTCCCTTTTTTTACAAACTTCAAAAATACATAAAAATTTACTGACAAGAACCATGTCTTGGCTAAGTTTGAGAGATGATAAGTGGGTTTCTTCTCGATCTTATTATTCTCTTATTCTAAGGCTTGGCATGGTTCAAGTCTCAAAGAATCATTTCAGGAATAAGTAGAGACATGGCTAAAATCTCTCCCTTAAGATTAACTAGCTATTATCTACAAGCAAAAATACCAACAAACACAAGATTCTTTTTTGCCTTCGGGCCTTTCTTTCAAAACTTTTTTCAAAAGAGCATATTAATTCACTTCTGTGCTGACGCATAAATCCCCAAAGGTCGAGTTGCGGCCGAAGGGGAGATTAATATCATTCGTTTAAAACACAAACAAATTCAAACTTTTTGTGCGCCCAGGCACATTTTCTCCAAACTTTTTTTCAGAAGAGCATGTTAATTCACTTTTGTGCTGATGCGTAAGTCTCCAAAGGTCGAGTTGCGGAAGAAGGCAAAATTAATATTGTTCATTAAAAAATACAAACAAACAAAAACATATAAGCCAAACTACGGATGCTATGATTCCTTAAAAGAGATACGTAGGCATCGGGGTAGGCCCGAACGAGCATAATTTTATTTTCCCTACATTCTTTTCCCTTTTCGTTTGCATGCATTTTCCCATCAGTAGTATAGTAAATAGTAAGCATAGATTAAACACACCCATAAGATAGATAACAAGAGTGGATACCATAGATTACTACGGGCGTGTGGGGTGCTAATACCTTCCCCTCGCGTAACAAACTCCCTTACCCTTATCTCTTAGTCGTTCGACCTTGATTTCACCATTCTCAGGTTTTCTCGATGTTTAACTTTCTCTTCATGTGGGATAAAAGACGTTCGATGGTGACTTCATTGTTTTGATGATTTTCAGCCGGTTGTTTCAGCTGGCGACTTCACTAGGGACAGGTTGACCAAATGCTGGTCCATCCCGGAGTCACTCCTAGCTCTTGGTTTCTCTTTCTTTGGTTGTTTACTTTTTACGCTTTCAGTTTATTGTTCATTTTGAAAATACTTGTGCATATGCATGCATTACACTTTACTGTCTTCTATATTGCTGTTGTACTGGATATGCTTCTTATTTGGGTGGGAATGTTATTATTGAGGTAAAAGGCCCAGTACCCAGGCCAGAGTGCACTAGGACACCTATGAATAGAGTGGGGGCATGACGGCTATAGGACGTGGTTCGATTAGTGAAGTCATGTCATATACCACGCTTGGATGAGGTTCAATTGAAGGTACTTTCATCATGCACGTCTTTGTTGCGATGATTTTACTTTCAGGCGAACCCGTGATTCTCGAGTTACCATATCTCACCCTGACCTAGTCTTCACACGTGAGTGGGGAGGGATTTGTCATTACAGGTACAGTTGGTGACTATATTCAGACGATTACTTTTGGTTATGTCCTGCATTTCTGCCAACAATTATGAGGTTCTCAGATTTATTTTATGAGGACCTATCTTTGATCATCATGGACCTCTTCCAGTTATATTTCAGAACTGTAATCTCGGTATTGACAAGGATACGAAGAGGCAGTACAACATAAATCCGTATCATGGAAGTAGTAACCCCATGATCACTTCGCACACACATCATAGCATATTTACTTTTCAAAAATATATATGTCAATAATTAATTGCATGCGCATTGTCATTTCCAGGATCTATCCAGGGTTTCTTTTTCCTCCAAAGAATGGCAAACAACATTGATGTCACCCTAATGACAAAGAGGGATAACTTCAGCTATCAGTTTCGTCCTAGTATTTGGCCCTCTCTTGAAGAGCTCAGAGACCTCATGAATTGTCAGCAAATGGGCATTTTTGGTGAAAGATACGGGAATCTCCTATCTTTATTGGATGCTCGGGTTAACGACAAGGCTGTACAGACGTTGTTACAATTTTATGATCTAGAGTTGCGATGCTTCACATTTCAAGATTACCAATTAGCACCTACTCTTGAGGAGTATGCTCATCTTCTCCACATTAAGCTCACCGGTCATGTTCCATTCGTGCAAATCCCTATTGAACCTGACTTTGAGGCTATTGCTAAGGTTCTTTATTTGAGCCTTAACGATGTAAAAGGAAAATGGAGACGCAACAAAGTCACTTCTGGTCTTCCTACATATTTCTTGGCATGTAAGGCTAAGGAAATGGCAAACATGGGAAAATGGGATGCTTATTATGCTCTATTGGCTGCCATTATTTACGGGGTTGTCTTATTCCCTGAGATTAAAGAAATTGTGGACTTGGCATCTTTGTGCATCTTCATGAATAAGAATCTTATACCTACGCTATTAGCAGATACTTACCACACCATCCACTCCAGGCATGGAAAGAAAGGAGTAGTGGTATGTTGTATACCAATGCTTTACAAATAGTTCATGGCGCAGTTACCCACCAAAGGGCCATTCAAAGAAGATCCCTGTTCGTGGACAAAAAAAGTGATGACGCTCACCTCCTTCGACATTCAATGGTACAAACTTAAGGTGGATAGCTCTGAAGTTATCTCTCACTGTGCAGGTTTCTCTAATGTTCCACTCATGGGAATAAAAGGGGTTATCAACTACAATCTGGTACTCTCTCTTCGCCAATTAGGTTATGCCATGAGGCGTCCACCCACAACCAAGGAGGTCGAACCTATGTTTCTCAAAAAAGGATAAGACCCAAAGTTGCTGAAGAAAGTGGAGATTGCTTGGGCACATGTTGGAAGGAAAGGAAAGGAATTCTTTGGGCTAAAATAAGTATTAGCTTTCGATCCTTACGTGGATTGGTTGAAGGAAAGAGTCAAAACTCTTATGTTCCCTTTTGAAAAAGAAATTTCCTTGTATCTTCAACCCATCGAGTTGCAGCACGATGTGCCTAAAGAACGCTTCTATCAAGTACAATTGGAGAATAGGGACCTCCGCCAGAATTTGGAAGACAAAAAGATGGAAATCTATTTTTAACAGAAAAGAAAAGGGACTTGGCCTGTCAGTTGAAAGAGTATGAGGGAGAAAGTAGTTCCAAGAAACGACCCAGAACTGAAGACTTTTTTGTGTCTACGGAAGAGTATCAGATAGCCCTCACCGACGTAGAAAGGAATCGTCAAGAAACTTTGAAATTTCAGATGGCCAACAATAGGAACAAAGCCAAGGTCAAGGAATTGGGAAGCCAATTCAAAACTACTAGGATGGAGTTGGAAGCGAAAGAAGATCAAATGACCGAAGTGCTGAAAGAGAATGCAAGACTCCGAGACAAGATCAAGGAGATGGAAGAAGCACCCGTGCCTATACCTTTACCAGAATGTAAAGAGTGTGACCGCCTCCTAGAGCAATGTGTGTACCTAGAGGGACAACTATATCGGAAAGATGTGGTGATCGATAGCTTCTCTCGTGGATGGGATCGTGAAAAGACGAAGAAATTATTTGAAGAAACTAAGGAATGGAGCGAGGATTACTTCCGGCAAGGAGGACCGTTATACTACACAGAGATTAGAGACCCCTCCCCCCCCCCGTTGATCACCTAATTCTCCCCTTTGTTTCTTTATTCTTTTGATCACCACCAGTCTTGTTGGATGGGGTCATCTAAATTTCATTACAGTATCTGAATCATGCTTGTAAGAAGTTACCATCAGATCATAAATGATGTTCTTAATAAGATCAATTGTTAATCAGGACTTATTCCTATCGTTTGGCTCTTTTATCATGTTGTTTGAAATTCCTAGGGGTAGTAAAACTTCGGATATCCTGGAAATGATATAACATCACATACATAATCATGCATTCATGAATATCATAATTTGATAAGTAATTATGGCAAGTCTTCTTATTTCTTGATTCGGGCCTCCTCATTGCAGAAAATAGCCACTACGAATTCCCATCGTTATAATACTCGAAGCATCGCCAAAAGACAAATGGAACAAATTCAGGCAGATGTCGTGGCTATGGGGACCAAGAAGGATACTCGAGTTGATCAACTGATGGAAATCATTCAGAACATGGCTCGTCAGCAGGAGGAAATGAGGGCTATGATTGTAAGACCTGCTGAAGCATTGAATAATGGGAGTGAAAACCCGAACGCTGGTCTACCAGGGGTCGTCATCAATAATCCAAACAGTATTCCAGGGGCTCAAAACACAGTGGAGAGTCCGGGAGGAACTCGAAATATGAATGTTGGTTTGAATGCCCAAAATGGCCAGCATGCGAACTTCAGCAACCTTATAGGTGACCAAGGCATCCTCGGGAATCCAGCTGTGTGAAATCCGCCCCCACTCACTCCTGCTCATCAGAACACCGAACAACCTACTATGCTACCAAGGCCTGTCCGCATTCCTGTTAGGCCAGTGGAAGAAGATAATTGGGAATACTGGATAACCAATATGGAAGAACCAACTGAAGATAGAAACAAGTTTCATATGCTTGAAGAGTGGATGCTCAAGTTTGAAAGTCAGGGTGCAGTAGGCTTTGACATGTCTGACTTAGGCTTGGTGCCTGGAGTAAAGATCCCCCCAAAATTCAAGGTGCCTGATTTCGTAAAGTACAAAGACACTTTATGCCCGAAAACCCATGTTAAGTCTTTCTATCGGAAAATGTCTCCATACTCCAACGACGAGAAGCTATTGATGCATTACTTTCAAGATAGTTTTACAGGAGGCCCACTTGAATGGTACATGCAGCTAGAAAGTAGTCATATCCGTACATGGAGAGAATTGGTTGAAGCGTTTGTTTTGCATTATCAATATAACACCGATATGGCACCCACAAGGACCCAGCTGCAGAATTTATCCCAGAAACGAGATGAGTTTTTCAAAGAGTACGCCCAGAGGTGGCGAGAGATGGATGCAAAAGTGAAACCTCCCATGTTAGAGCGAGAGATGGTAGAAATGTTCAGTAGTACGCTGCAAGGCCAGTATTACACAACCTGCAGCATATCAGGTACCTTTGCTGAGATGGTAACACACGGGGAGCGAATTGAGATCGGAATTAAATTGGGGAAAATCCAAGATGTCCCTATTGGAAGTAATGCTGGCAATACTAAGAAATCTTTCGGGGGCCACTCAAAGAAAAAGGAAGGAGAATCCAGTGCGATCTATCCTCAGAAGGGGGGGGGGGGGGCAAATATCGAGATTACGACCACCAGGCTGCTGCTGTAACAATTCCAATAGCTCCCCCTCAACGTCCAGCATATACACCTCACCAAGGCTATCAACAGAAGCCAAAGCAACCGCCCAGAAAATTTGACACAATCCCCATTCCCTAAGCAGAATTACTACCCCAGTTATTGGATTTGAAGTTAGTCGAGAAACGTACAATGCAGATTAACCCAGATAAACTGCCGTCAAACTTCAATGCTAACGCTACATGTGAATTTCATTCTGGAGTGCCAGGACATAGTATTGAATACTGCATAGCATTTAAACACAAGGTACATGACTTATTAGACTCTCAAACTATTAATTTCGGACCAACACCTAATATTACGAATCAACCACTACCAACTCACGGAGGTTCCACTGTCAGTGCTATCAGTGAAGATGAAGGTCTAGATCTGGTTATGAATGTTGATCAGTTAACCACCCATTTGTCATTCATAAAAGAGCAATTGACAAGTAAAGGTGTATTCCTGGGCTGAGGAATGGATTGTACTGCTTATTTAAAACATCCAGAAGGTTGTCATTTGTTGAGAAGCGCGGTGCAAGATTTGATTACAAAGGGGTTTCTTCAGTTTAATCGCAAGATCATGAAGCCTGAGATCAATAAGAATAAAGTCAATGTGATAACCATTCCGGTCAAATAAAGAACTACCCGAGTACCTGTAACAATCTTGGTACCTGCTAAGAAGCCCCCACTACTTATCACTACGCCCGGCCCGGTACCATACGTTAGCGACAAAGCAGTACCTTGGAACTATGGTGGTGAACTTTACTATCAATGGAAGAAGGTTACTACTCAGAGGTTTGAGAAAGACAAGTATGAATAAGAGAAACCTGTAGTGTTCGATATCATCAGTGAAAGCAGAATTACTCGCAGCGGTCGAATTTTCTCCCCGCCAGAGCAACCTAAAAGTAGTACAGATGTTGCAGCTAAGGCTAAAGGCAAGCAAATCATGGACAATAGCTATAAGCCGGGGCCAAATACCCCTATTCCTGATCTTGATGATGAAACATCTAAGGATGCAGCGGAGTTAATGCGATACATCAAGAAGAGTGACTATAAGATCATTGACCAATTAAGTCAAACACCCTCAAAAATATCCATCCTCGCCTTGCTCAGAGACTTGGAATCCCATAGGAATGCATTATTGAAACTACTAGGAACCTCTTTTGTCCCCCAAGAAATATAGGTGAATCAGTTCGAGGGAATTGTAAATAGTATTTCTGCAAGCAATGGACTGGGTTTCACGGACTTCGATCTACCCCCTGAGGGGAGGAAGCATAACAAAGCATTACACATCTCTATGGAAATCGCAAAGACTACTTTATCTCGTGTGTTGGTTGATACAAGTTCCTCTATCAACGTACTACCTAAGTCCGCTCTTTTAAAGTTGGATTATGAGGGGATTTCATTGAGGCCGGGTGATTTGGTTGTTAAGGCTTTCGATGGCTCAAGACGAACTGTGTTCGGGGAGGTTGACCTGCCAATCAAGATAGGACCCCAAGTATTTGAAGCAACCCTTTTTATCATGGATATAAATCCTTCCTACAGTTGTCTACTGGGCCGTCCTTGGATTCATGGGGCTGGTGCCGTCACCTCTACTCTGCATCAGAAGCTCAAGTTTTTACTAAATGGAAAAGTGGTCATTGTCTACAGTGAAGAAGATTACATCATCAGTCACCTAAGTTCTTTCTGATATGTTGAAGTCGAAGGAGAAATCCATGAGACGCCGTGTCAAGCTTTTGAAACTGTACAAGTTGTCCGGACTCCTCATCAAGAAGACAAGAGGCAAGAAGTCCCCATGTCATCCTATCTCCAGGCGCAAGCAATTATTCAGTCCGGTCATCCAGAAGGCTGGGGAAGAGTGTTGGATCTCCCTACACAGAAGGACAAGAAAGGTTTATGCTTCATCGCTAATCAGAGGAGGTAAGTAGTCATTCCTGGAGATCAAAGTATTCCTCCACCGATTCGATTCATCAGCGGCGGAACCATCCAGGGAGAAGCTCATGCGGTAGGTGAAGCAGATGGAAACGAATGTGAAATGGATAGGTGGGTTCACCCGACCAGGCCGAACGAAAAGCCTGTCAACTGGTTTTCCAAAGACATCATCGAAGTCACCCGACTTGAAGAGTAACTTTCTTATATTTATTTTTATCGTACAATAATCCATATGTCCTGCCTAAGGCATATCGGGCATGTTTTAAGGCCACAATATTTTCTCATTTACAAGTTTATTCGTCGATAAAGAACGTCTTTTATTTTCAAAATGTTTCACTTTTTCGTCTTTCTGAATTTCCTTTTTTATAAAATTCAAGACTTTATCTTCTTTTACATCTAAAACGAAAAAAACAACCATGCAGATTGTGTCCCTCATTAATCCCAGAAAAGGTCGAAAATGATTCTGCTATAACTCTCTACGACTTTGAAAAACCAATATATCAAGCTGAAGAAGAAACTGAGGAAGACTGCGAACTTTCCAAAGAGTTAGCTAGGCTTCTAAGGCAAGAAGAAAAGGTTATTCAACCACACCAAGAGACCATTGAATTGATCAACTTAGGAATAGAAGAGGCACGGAAAGAAGTTAAGATCGGGGCTTCTATAGAAGACAGTATCAAGCATGAATTAATCACAATGCTCCGTGAGTATGTGGACATCTTCGCTTGGTCTTATGAAGACATGCCTGGTTTATACACGGACATCGTCATACACAAGCTACCTCTAAGAGAGGAGTGTCTTCCTTTTAAACAAAAACTTTGAAGGACTCACCCTGACATGTCTAAGAAGATCAAAAAAGAAGTTCAGAAACAGTTTGATGCTGGTTTTTTAAAAGTGACATCTTACCCGCCGTGGATCGTGAATATTGTACCAGTACCTAAAAAAGATGGAATGGTTAGGATGTGTGTGGACTATATGGACTTGAATAGAGCAAGTCCTAAATATGACTTCCCATTACAACATATCGACGTGTTGGTCGACAATACAGCTCAAGCAAAAGTGTTCTCCTTCATGGATGGTTTTTCTGGCTATAATCAGATTAAGATGGCACCAGAAGACATGGAGAAGACAACTTTTATTACTCCATGGGGAACGTTCTGTTATAAGGTGATGCCATTTGGCCTGATAAATGTCAGAGAAACTTATCAACACGTGATGGTCACTCTCTTTCATGACATGATGCATAAGGAGATTGAGGTATACGTCGACAATATGATTGCAAAATCTCAGACAGAAGAGGAACATCTGGTTCATTTGTTGAAATTGTTCGAAAGGTTAAGGAAGTTCATGTTAAGGCTGAATCCAAACAAATGCACGTTCGGAGTAAGATCTGGGAAACTGTTGGGGTTCATCGTGAGCGAGAAAGGAATCGAATTTGACCCTAGCAAGGTAAAGGCTATACAAGAAATGCCCGTACCGAAAACAGAAAAGGAGGTTCACAGCTTTCTCGGAAGACTGAACTACATTTCTAGATTTATCTCCCACCTTACAGCCACTTGTGAACCAATCTTTAGATTGTTAAAGAAGAGCCAGACGGACAGGTGGAATAACGATTGCCAAGCAACATTCAAAAAAATTAAAGAATATTTGATGGAACCTCCGATTCTCTCGCCCCCGGTGGGAGGTAGACCCTTGATAATGTACCTAACAGTATTGGAGATTTCAATGGGGTGTTTATTACGGCAGCATGATGCGGCTGGTTGAAAAGAGCACGCCATATATTACCTTAGGAAAAAGTTTACCGACTGTGAGGTAAAATACTCACTGCTCGAGAAGACTTGTTGCGCTTTGGTATGGACTGCTCGCCGACTGAGGCAGTACATGTTGACTCATATCACCTTACTGATCTCTAAGATGGACCCAATGAAGTATATCTTCGAAAAACCAGCCCTCACGGGAAGGATAGCTCGTTGGCAAATGATTTTGACTGAATATGACATCCAATATACCACTCAAAAGGCTATCAAGGGTAGTGTATTGGCAGATCATCTGGCCCATCAACCCGTGAAAGATGACCACCAACCAATGAAGTTTGAGTTTCTTGATGAAGACATCATATACATACGAGATTGTAATATCCCGGACCCAGAGGATGGACCTGAACCAGGATCGTGATGGACGATGGTGTTCGATGGTGCCTCCAATGCATTAGGTAATGGTGTCGGCGCGGTGATTACCTCCCCTAAGGGTTTTCATATTCCTCTTACTGCCAGGATTTGCTTCGATTGTACGAACAATATGGCTGAGTATGAAGCTTGCATTTTTGGGTGAGAAGCCGCCATTGATTTACGAATCAAAAACTTAGAAGTATATGGAGATTCTGCTCTGGTAATTAGCCAAATCAACGGAGATTGGGAAACTCGACCCCCAAATTTGATTCCGTATCGTGATCACGTATTAAAACTAACCCCTTATTTTGATGAGATTACTTTTAATCACATTCCAAGGGAAGAGAATAATTTGGCAGACGCTTTGGCTACCCTTTCATCCACGTCTAGGGTTAAATGGGTGAATGAAGCCCCTTCTATCACCATCCTAAGGTTAGATGAACCGACATTTTGTTTTGAGGTAGAAGCAGAAGACGTTGACGAGAAACCATGGTTCTATGACATCAAAAAGTATCTTAAAACTCAGGAGTATCCAGAAGGTGCTTCTATCACAGATAAGAAGACTTTGCGGAGGTTTGCCGCCAAATTTTTCCTCAATGGCGATATTATTTATAAGAGGAATTACGATTTCATCTTGCTCAAAAGCGTGGATAAGCACGAAGCAAGTAGGATCATTGAAGAGGTGCACGAAGGTTCTTTTGGGACACATTCTAGCAGGCATACTATGGCCAAGAAAATCTTAAGGGCAGGATACTACTGGTCAACAATGGAAAATGATTGCTACGAACATTCCAGGATCTGTTACAAATGTCAGATCTACGCTGACAAGATGCATGTTCCACCCAATCCCCTGAATATCCTAACTTCACCTTGGCCTTTCGCAATCTGGGGAATTGATATGATAGGCCGAATTGAGCCAACCGCTTCCAACAGACATCGTTTTATCTTGGTGGCTATCGACTACTTTACTAAGTGGGTTGAAGCGACATCTTATGCTAATGTCACTAAACAGGTGGTAGCACGTTTTATCAAACATAATATAATATGTTGGTACGGCACTCCCAAAAAGATTATCACTGATAATGGGTTGAACCTCAATAATAAGACGATGAAGGAGTTGTGTGAAAACTTTAAAATAAAACATCATAATTCTTCTCCTTACCTCCCCAAGATGAATGGCGCGGTTGAAGCGGCAAACAAAAATATCAAGAAGATCGTGCAAAAAATGGTCATCACTTATAAAGATTGGCATGAGATGCTACCATTCGCGTTACATGGTTATCGCACCACCATGCGTACATCGACTGGGGAAACCCCTTTTTCACTCGTTTACGGCATGGAAGCAGTCCTACCAGTGGAAGTGGAGATCCCTTCTTTAAGGATAATGACGGACGCACAATTGGATGAGACTGATTGGGTCCAGAATAGATTCGATCAGCTAAATCTTATTGATGAGAAGAGATTAACGTCAATTTGCCACGGACAGTTATACCAAAAGAGGATTAAGAAAGCCTTCGACAAGAGAGTACGTCCGCGAAATTTTCAAACTGGTGATCTGGTGTTAAAAAGGATCTTACCTCCTAACAACACGGACGCTAGAGGTAAATGGGCTCCAAATTACGAAGGACCTTTTGTTGTAAAGAAGGTTTTTTCTGGAGGGTCTATGATGCTCACAACCATGGATGGAAAGGATTTCCCTCACCCTGTTAATGCGGATGCGGTAAGAAAATACTTCGCATAAGAGGTCATTTGGTTTGATCGGAATAGGACGAAAGTTTGGTCCAACCAGCCATTCGGAAAGCAAGCATTGAAGAATCCAAGGGTCATGAGAGTTATAGCAGAGTTGTACTTGACGAAGCCTGTATTCATTTTTCTTTTCCTTCTCTTGGTATCCCCCATGTGTTTCCCATGCAACTATTCCTTTTCATTGCAAATGCCTATTTACAGGACACCCATTCAATAGAAGTGTTGGTTCAAATTACGTCAAGATTATTTTTTTCATTATTAATTTTTTGATAAACAAAAGATGTTCAATATTTTTAATAAATTGATGCAAAAAAAAAATAATAATAATAATTTTTTTTTAAAGCTTCATAGCACGTGGCATCAGAGTACTCAAACATTAGGTGTAGGGACCGGTCCATACTTAAGGCATGTTGTCCTAAGGCTTACCTCCGCAGAATAGGATCTCACAACCTAAGGATATTTTGGATATTCGTTCGCAACTCAAGAAGTTCAAAGCATCCATAGATAAGAAGGGAGGTTACCTAACGTACTTTCTGAAGCAACAAGTCTGAACAGAGAGTAGTCTCCATTACATTTGCATTCTCATTTGTAATCTTTCTGGTTTTGGTTCACTACCTTCCTGTATGCAAAAATTGCTTATTGTTGAATATTAATCATAATGCATTGAATATGTTTGTCTTGAATTAATCCACTCGTATTCACTTCATCAATGTTTTTCTTTGACTTTTTAATACTTAACTCTGGTTAAATAAAGAAAAATACCTCTGGAGGGAGGATGATGAGTAATATACCAAAAATTTCAAGCGTTATGCTTTTGAATATGACCCTGTTGACGATGTACAGGCCTTGTTTCAATTCCTAAACACCGGAGATATAAGGGAGGTAGACCCTCGTCAACCCCTTTGAGCCTTGAAGTAGGAGTTTCTTTTCTTTTCGAAAAAACCATATATTTAATCCAGGGCAGGGTAGATTTCAGTTAATCTAATTGTGCTTTAAAACTCATTAGGAATGCACATCAAATGATACAACAATGGTTACCCTTCAGAAGGTTGAGAAAGAACAAAATCACAATGGTTAACTTTCATCTATCAGCAACGTGCATCAAAGGGAATGATATCCCAAAGAGTATCTCTCACACCTCAAAAGGTCAAAAAGGTGACGTTACCATAATGGTTATTTCTCGTCAACTAAACAGCAAGGCAGTCACACCTTTTTCAGCAAGTCAAAAAACGACTCGAAATCACATGACTGGTTCAAATTAAAAGGAATAATAAAAGAAAGACAAAAAAAAAGCCCCGCTAAGCCGAAACTTGAGAAGGACAAGTCGCTTAGGCAAAAGTCAGGGCATCCCGCTGGACTTCAAAATCAAATTCAAAAGAATTTGTCCAGGCAAAAGTTGGGGAATACAAAAAGAAAGCGAAAAGTGCGAAAAGCGAAAGAGGATTACCAAATAAAGATCCTCCACAAAGAATAAAGTCATGTGATCAGACACCAAAAATTAAAGAGGTGAGTGACTGCCATGTCCTCCTCAACCATGGTAAAATCCTTTTGAAGGATGAGTGCTCATATTGGTTTAACTGAATTTAGAACTGGAAAACATCACGAAGAATGGGTGGGCACCAAATATTTTGAGCCTTAAATCCTTTTTTCTAAAACTATGAACAAAGCCACGTTACAACCCTTAAAAGTCCTAACTGAAGCAAGGGTTAATTTGAAAGCACACTATAACATAAATACGGTAATCTGACTCCTATGAGGCTTGCAAAAAAAAAACTTTTTAGTTGGTATCACACTATCTTTTTAATTTCTTCCATACAAAATTTTTTTGGTTTGTTTAATTTTGTCAATAAAGGTTTTTAAACTTCAAGACAAACATGGGCTTTGCATTACAATTATCATTCTTAGGATAAACATTCTTTGCATATGAGCAAGTGCTTAAACGTCGAGTAAGCTTGCATAATGAGCATCAGATGAAAATGTGATCATCTCCAGGGACAGTTTGCTTCAGAATACCGTTTAAAGGTGAATCATTTGTGAGAATGGTCTTAACCTGGGGAAAATATTCTGTTGACTCTGTTAAGTAAAAGAATGCCGGTTTGAGAAATGATCTGAAGTAGATTGCAAAAGTTGGTTGCCTGGAGTCTCTGTCAAACAGCGGTGTATTACTTTCAGTTGGTCCTAAGGGACATATTCCTTCAAGTATTTGCTCGAGAATAAAATAGTTCAAGTCGAGTAGTATGTGTGATCGGTGGATCTGGAACTGACTGTTTTAAAGCTGGATCGCGTATGTCGCGGTAAGCAAGATTCGTCACCGTCTTTTATTTTCTCCAACATGCACAGGACAAAAGCACAGCAAAATTCCTTATGAGATAGTTTCTCGGTTCGGGAGGTAGATTTATAGAAAGGGAAGGTGTTAGAACCCTTTCTATCCATGGTTATCCATGGGCTCTTAGAAACTTGCTCATTGTGTTTTCAAAATGTTTGCTTTTCAAAATGTGAGTGGGTTTGAAAAAGTTTCTTTGAAAGATTTCTGAATAACTCTTGTATCTGTCCTCAAGAGTGTTTGAAAAATTTGTTTTGAAAGTTTTTTTTGAAAGTGTAGGGTGTGAAAAGTATTTTTGTTTTTTTTTTTTAAAAGAGCAAGTACCCATGAGTCATCTACCTACCCTAAGGAATTAAGCTGTGTAAGTGTCCTTTAGGTAGTGCCATCCCACCATTGAGAGGTAGGTAGCACCACCGTTGGAGGTGTTCGGGTCAATTCGAGGATTAGGGACAGTGTGGTCACCGGAGCAACAGTAGGACACCTTAGAAGCTACCCTTATGCCATTGATCTTTTCATTCTGAGGCAACCGTTTCGAGGCAACTTGTTTCGAGGCAACTAGATCAACGGACATAAGGACTTACTAAAACGTCTTGTACTCGACGACCACAATTCGAGCTTGTAGGGACAGTGTGGTCACCAGAGCAACAGTAGGACACCTTAGAAGCTACCCTTATGCCATGTTCATGGACATAAGGACTTACTAAAACGTCCTATACTCGACGACCACGTTTCGAGGGGCAAGGCAACAGTGAGGCGTACCCTAAGAGTGGTGTGTGAATTTGTGTATTGTTTTCGGTTATGTTTTATCTTGTCATGCATTATGGTGATCTACGCTTTGATTTTATTTGGGTCATTCATTCTTTCATGCAAAATTTAGCAGTTAAGGGGTGCGGAAATTAAAGTACGGAAAACGTAAATCCTACGCTATTACAAGGCGCGGGTCTATACATCGCCAAATCTTTACAAAGACCCGTTTTGAAAAAATAAAAATGCGAGAAATTAAAAGAAAGCAATAAAGTCCTAATTAACTATTACATATCCGGAAACAGTTACAAAAATATAATAAAAAGGAATTAAAGCGCGAAAAGAAATTAAATCGGGAACGTCCTAAGGGTTTTGACCCTTTTTTAGAATTAAATTGAATTTGCCTTTTTTTTTTGTAATTAAATGAAAATTAGGCCTAATTACTAATTAATTAATTTAATTAAAAGAAAAATATTTTTTTATTTTTATGTTTTTAATGAAAATAAAAATAAAAAGGAATTAAAAATGTCAAAAGAAAAGCCTAAGTCTAAATTGTTTTTATTTATTGTAAACAGGTTAAAATTAAACTAATTAACTAATTAATTTGTTAGTATTTTATTTACAAAAATAAAAGAGTGAGATTAATAATAAATGAAATATTTACATTTTTTTAGTTTTTTTCAATTTTATGGAAAAATTAGTTATGTTAATTTAATGATAATAATAATAATGATAATAATTAAAAAAAAGAAATTATAAGAAAAAGAGAATAAAAAAAGTAACAAAACCATGGGGGTGATGACCCATGTCTCCTGATCACGTTGATGCTTATGGTCCGTCCCAATTTCACCTGTAGAAAAAAATACCTAAAAACAAAGCAAACAAACCCTAGGCATGGGTATTGTCATACAAAGCCTAAAAATGAAATTGAATATAACTGTTGCATTGGAAATCAGGCATGGAGTATGAATGTGCTATTATTTTCCAGAAAAAAGTGCAAGAATGGAGAAACACGACTCCATGTTCAGAGGTGATTTCGTGAGTACTTACAGCTCTATTCAGTGGACCTTAGGACGCGTTTGTGGTTGCTTTGGCTTCAGTGAGTGGCAAGGAAGAAAGCTACGTGCTTGCTTTGATCTGAAAACGCTTGCAACTATGTTTTGATCTCACACTTTTTTTTCTGACACTTTTTGGATTTTTGCTCTAGCCGTTTGTGCACACTCTCTTTTTTTCTAGGTTCTGAATGAGGCTTGCAAGGCTTGTATATATAGGCTTGGATGAGAATCAGTCACATTAAGGAGCTTTTAAGCCTTGCAATGAAGTTTTGATTTTCTCCATAATCACCATTGAAATAACTTGCCATATTTGCTCCAAATTTGAATTTTTTTTGCTTGAAATAGGTCTTGAACGAATTTGGTATATGTTTTATGGTGTATCAAAGCTATTCAAATCACAAAATATCCTCCCATTAATTTTCTTGATTTTTATTTGAATTTTAAAGATTTAAAATGAATTAAATCAAATAAAATTAAACAAAAAAATAAAAATTAATTTTTATTCTTGAAATAAAACATGGGACACGTGGGAGGTATGGCAAAGCTGAATCAAGTGGAAAAAGTGGGCCCCTTTTGTCAAAAATGAAGTTTCAAGGATAATTGACTTTGGCCCTTTCACAAAAATTTCCCAACTTCTCCAATGCATATCTTGCTCAATTTTGAAGCTATGAACATGTTCTTGGACATTATGGAAAGGTCTTGAAGTCCTCTAACCAATGCCTTTGGTCCCATGTCATTTTGATTTACCAATATCAAGTTATGGTCTTTGACTTAAAGTGCCTTTTTGTTGACTTTTGAAAATGACCTATAATGTTGAAATTGATAACTTTTTGTGAGAGAATTTCTTGGACTTGGAATGTGAAGATGAGTTGTAGGAAATGTCTTCCCCTTCAAAATGAGCATTGGATGGGATTTTTCTGATGAACCATGAAAAAGTTATGCCTTGGTCAAGGTACAGTTGACTTTTCAGCTGTCCAAAAATAGAAACTTTTGACACCTTGATGATTTTTGAGCCATGCTTGAGGAATCATGATCAAGATTTGACCAAATGATGATTGTGGCTTAAAAATAAGATGTTGACAAAAAATTTTGACTTTTGACTGCCAAATGACCATTTTTCCCCTGCAGTTGATTGTGAAGCAATTAGGGTTTTTGACTGTGCAACTTGACCTTGTGAGCCTTGAAACTTGACATGTAGGTGCTTGACAATGTTTATAGGCACGTGGGACTTGATTGGACCATTTAAAACCTCAACTTCCTTGAAGGAACCAAAACCTTAATTTTGACTGGCTTAGGAGGATGGTTGACTGTGCAATCCTTGGAGTAGCCTTGAACCATTTTAGGTGATGCTTGGCAAAACTTTTGAAGAATATGGGAGGGCAAATTTTGGGGTACAACAGTATGGTTGTGAAGTAACCTACTTTCAAGACATAATCTAGCCACCCTAAGGTTATGTTGTCTTCAAAAAATTCTTAAGCTTTCATCTCTCTATGAGCATGAGGTAAAAGAAAATATTTGTCAAGGCTCTGTTGAGCAGGGCAAGCATGTCGAATACTCTGTCGAGTAAGTATACAACAAATCTCAGACATTCAAGTCGGGATTTTATCCCTCAAAGTACAGTCAAAGTAGGGAAGTCATGCTAATATTAGACAAATCTCTCTGAGAATGCGTTGATCAGAGGAGAATCTTTCCAGAATTTGAAGACATATGGGCATTCACTCAAGCATAGTTGGAGTCATCTCAAGTTTTGGTTACCTAAACATCATGTTCCAAAGTTCGTGACACTGGGCAGTTTATGTTGGTAGTACATATCTCAAAAAGTCCTCTCGAGGCAATTTTTCTGCAAAAACCTTACAGACTGGGGCAAGAATTTATGTAAGGGCTTTCTCTCCTCTTCAGTAGTTGATCAGACCAAGTCCATACGCAGGCTAAATGACCCATGAATTTCTAAAATCATGCCAAGAAGTCAGGATTGTTATCTTCGACTTATCAGAGACTCAAGTCCATTTACTAATAGCCTTTGTCCTAAATCAAGAAGAAGAATGTTCTTTCTCCCTGGAAATGTAGAAGCTATCTAAAGTCTAGATCGATGCCTTTTTCTTTGGACTGCAATTTATTTTTGCAGCATCTTCTCTAAAGTCCACTTTTTAGTGGCATTTATCCTCGGAGTCAACATGTTGGAGTTGCAATCTTGCATCGCGATTTTTACCCGGTGATTGGTAGTTCAAGTTGTATTTTCTTCAGTAAGGTTTTCCATTCCAAATAGGGGCACGTCACCCCAATTTCCATTTTTCAAATACTATTGGTCTTTCATGACAAGATGCATACCAACAAATGAATCAAGAAGGGTCTGTATGTGACCAGCATGAGGATTTTCGTGTAATAAGATCTAGTTTTCCCCAATGGAACTATTCTTCTTTCCCTAATGGAGCAAGTGTCCTATCTCTCTGGTGAGGTGTACAGGAGAATTCAAGTCACAACTCTTTTGTTACCAGTGGTAGAAGATTTTGTTGAGATATCCCCAATGGAGTTTTTAGCCCAGAATGTTTATTTCTTCCCCAGGTGAGGATCTTTTACCTCCCAGTGATGTTATCCCCAGTGTGGCCTGAGTAGAATTCTTTTATTTAAGAATTTCTATACTCCCCAATAGAAGCTATCTTCGTCAAGATTTATATGCTAGAAGTTTCCATTTCCAGCAAAGCTTTTTCCAACAGAGGATAAAGAATTTATTCTCCATAAAGTGGGGAGTTTGATTAGAATTCAAGATTTTCTCTGAACTACAATTTATTTTTTGTAGTGTTCTCCCCAAGAAGTTACTTCCCCGGTGATATCAATCTTTAGGGTTTGGTGGTTTTGAATCTTAGTTCCCCATTGAAGTACAAATTTCTTTTTTCCCTACAAAAGATCAGATGTGCCAAAATAATCATTCAAAAGTTCATTGTCTTCTCAGCATCCGATTATTGATGTGTTTTCCAGCGCATTACTAAACATGTATCATTAAACATGCATCATTACATTGAATCTACTAAAACACGTAGAATTTCCATTGTATGGAGCATTACGCTATAAAAAATTCAAACATGCATGAGTATAAGCCAATTGTGTCTACCTGTGGTAACCAGATTGTTATGCGCTCAGATTTGATATATCTCTATAAACAAGCCTATGGTAATTCTGTGATGTTTCCCCATCAGAGTTTGTTTTTATTCACCACCAGTCAGGTCTTTGGTATTTCTTCATTCCCCCAGTAAGTTTGTGGTTTGCGCTTGCCTTTGCAAGCCTTTGGTTATTTTACCCATGTTTGCTTTGCCGTTAGAGTGCAAGTAAGAGTCGGTGTATAACCTTTCTTGCTTCTCAAATGTTTGAGTATCCATACTTGGTGTGTGGTAATTCAGATAATTGCCACTTTTGAAGAATTACACCAGCCTCTGGCCTAAGGGATTTTAACCCTCGCGTATTTGCAAACTATCGAAAGCCAAACATATAATGGCAACTTTTGTTAGAGTCTGCTTTGATCAATCTATTTCTCTTGTAGAGTCCATCTTTGATAAGTTCTCTTTAAAGGTCATGCTTAGTCGGTTCCCTGTTTTGGTTTATCAATGTTAGTCGGGTCCTCCTTTCGTTAGCCTAACTAAACTTTTATGTTAAGAGTCCTTCTGTGTCTCTTCATAGTCCAGTTGTCTGGCGTCCCGGTTTAGGCGAGCGCGTCCTTTTTATTGGGGCTTTCTTCGGCTAGTCTCGTTCCTGTGTTCACTATCAACTCTAAACATTTGTTTCTTGACGATCAATTTCGCTTTTGTGTATCTAACTCTGACCAGATATGCATACCTTTATCTTTCAAAATCCCGCTTCGGCTGGTATCTTTCAAAATCCCGCTTCGGCTGGTACCCTTTGTTAAAATCCCGCTTCGGCTGGTATCTTTCAAAATCCCGCTTCGGCTGGTATCTTTCAAAATCCCACTTCGGCTGGTATCTTTCAAAATCCCGCTTCGGCTGGTATCTTTCAAAATCCCGCTTCGGCTGGTATCTTTCAAAATTCTGCTTCAGCTAGTATCTTTCAAAATCCCGCTTCGGCTGGTATCTTTCAAAATCCCGCTTCGGCTGGTATCTTTCAAAATCTCGCTTCGGTTGGTATCTTTCAAAATCCCGCTCCGGCAGGTATCCTTTAAAACCCCACTTCGGCTGGTACCCTTTGTTAAAATCCATCTTCGGCTGGTATTATCTGTCAGGAGTCCCATTCGCTTGGTCTCTTTTCTCAGTAAAGTTCGCCTTTGATTGGTGTTCTTTCGTCAGAGTCTCCTTCGGTCGGTCTCTTTCTTTTGTGTGTTTAACCTTGAACTGACATCCAAGAGATTTACTCCGAAAATGAAAAATAATAAATACCTGAATGACTCCGGAGCACAAATTTTTGGGTTCTTTTAAGTATTTAATCTTCTTCCACATTGAAAGTTCGAAAGGCCGATGCCAATCTCACCTTCAGGTTGAAGGCGATTAAATACGGGCAGCTGTTGCACCCAAAAATTTGCCCTCCTACTTTCTTTGATCTGGCTTAGACTCTTGCATTCATATGTATATATCCCATTAGGTCATTAACATACATTTGCATTCAATAAAACGTCGAGGCTCAAAGTTCAGCGGCTGTGCGATATTAGGGTTTCGCAATGGATAAGTTGCTCGTATCCAAAAAGATTAAGGGGTTATTATTCATACAGATACGTCCGAAACAAGAATCAAAGTGTTTCTCCACCATGGTTACTTGTCAGCATTTTTTCACCAAGTTTGTACCTGTCAACATTTCGTCGACTAAGGTTCATTAGGTTTCCTAAGTCATGGCCATCTTGGTCATAGTTCTATATGTATCCCCATGTTCACCTCCAAGTTGTTCTACGAAGTCATCTAAGAGCTACTAAATCAGGCATTCATTATCCCCTTGTGCTCAGTGTCCTCCTTTGATTAAGGCTACGCTTAGGATTGTCAGATGAATTTGGCAGGACTAATAGTCAGGGGTTCTTCGTCAATGGATAGCTAGGCTTTTCTTTCGACCTTTCTTTGTAAGTCAAAAGGGGGAATTTATTACTTAAGTCACAAGATATGCGATCAGATACTTCATACAAAGGGAAAATGTTGATATATTGGTGCCTATTTTACCGTTTGATCTTTGTTTATCTTTGATTCAAATAAACTCTTTCCTTTAGCTAGTAGGTTAAGGAATGGCTTTGAGAATGAAATTGTGAAACAAGGTAGTGGTAGTAACGCTAAGCAAGCTTTAATTAAATGCCAAAACTTCTAGTGATGTTTAAACCCCTCAGAATGCTAAAATATCTCACGTCTTTGGTGAAGAATTGCCTCATTTATATTATGTGGATGATAGTAAAACAGACAAATTGCTTAGGATGATGGGAATGCAGATTTTGATTCCATCATTAATCCGTTGAATCATTAGCTACTGTGGGGTCTGAATCATATTCAAGATACTGTCAGTCCTTAGGGCGTGGCTCTAAACCTCTGGTGGACTCCTCCTTTCATCCCCTTCCCATAACTTCCAGCAATGGCCAGCAAAGGTCCAAACATGAGTTTGAAGGTTCATCAAGCAATAATACTATGGTTGCACAATTGCGTAGGAATGGCAACAGGAATATATCTGTTATTAACTCTGGGAATGCATGGTCTGTAGCAGGTTGTGGACCTATACAAACATCAAGTAGTCATTCACGTTCTAAAAAGTAAAAAAAAATTCACATTCTTGGAAGGTCTCATAACTCTATCCAGACAAAGACAATAGTGAGCATTGGACCTCCACCATCAAGTTATGTTAATCCTATTCCATTTGCATATAAAACTGCTCATGGGCAGTTGCCTGCTGGTCCATCGAGGGACACACGTGACAATGGTGGAATTTTTTACTCTGCATCGGCTCAAACCTCGTTCAGAATAACCCTATTGAAGTTTCAATTTCTGATTTTTCTCCCGTTTCTGCTGTATAAGTGAGCAAGTTACAACCTACTAGCAGCCAGCTTCCGTTGAATGTGGAGAATGTTCAGTTTGCCAACAAGTCCTAGGTTGAAAAGATTCACAGTACGCTTGATTGGGATGAAGATAGATGCACTATATTTAAGGACATATTTGCTCAGTATCGCCAAGGAACAATAGATACTAATACATATGTGGACTATGTGCAGCATTTTGGCTTGTTTCATCTTGTACCTGAGTTGGCAAGACTACACCCGGGTGCTCAGAATCAGAGAGAACTTGTGGAGTCTTACAATGCTGATTTGCAAAGAAACGCTTGTCAAGAAAGTGACAGGGTTTATGGCAGCGCTAGCACCCATCACAAGAGTGGAAATGTTGATAAGAAATATAAAGGCAAGTCAATAGGGGTTAAGCGGAATCACTCCACTGAGAGATTAGCAGATATTCTTTAAGCTCTGTACATCAACTACAGTCAAATCATAAACCTTCAGAAGAGAAGTTGGAGGTGCTATTAAAAGATTCCTATTGTACCGACAAGGGTAAGTTTAAAACTGAGCTTCACACTAATACAAACGCTAGCAATCAACACAAGATTAAGCTTGGTGGGAAAACTGAAACTTCAAACAGAAATTTATCTAATCAGAATAGAAAGGCGGTACAAGTTGAACTAACTGATGAATGGTATCCTATAAATGCCATTTTTGGATGTTCCATTGTCAAAAGCGATTGGCTGCTGGAAGACTGTTTGTAGGACAAAAGCTTAGAAAATGGGAAACAGAAGATTAATTAACAGCTCATCAATCTCCTCCTAACAATTTTATAACTCCCTAACTAATTCTATAACTAACTCTAACAGTGATAACAGAAACTGCTAACAAAGGAAAACAGAATTCCTAACCGACTCGATAATTACTTCTTCCCATAACCAATTACAAGGCAGATAACTAATTTTAACCAACCTCTAACCATTCTAGTAATAGGCTACTGTTCTAACAAACTTTTCTCAGCTAACCATCTATATAAACCTTCCTCTTCATTAATCTCGGGGATCATTTTTCCAGATACTGTTCTGGAGAATCACTGAAACCATCATCTTCAATTCCCCCTCTCTAAACTCCGTCTTCACCTCCACTCTCCATTGTTTGACCTTCAGCCAGTTATCGAAACTTCACCTCTCTCTGATTCATCATACAAAGTTCATTTTTCTCAACTTGCGATAACCTTCATAATTGTCATCATTTCCGCTCTTCTCCAACGCAAACGCACATAACCACAAAACCAAAGAAAAGTTAAGACAATGAGGAATGGATCAAGACGAAGCAAACAAGATCAAGAAGGACAATAGTTATATTACTTCACCTCTGGATTTCTGAAACACCACTGACGTGCCTTCAATAGGTAATCTTCAATCTTCTTCTCTTTAATGACTTTTTTTTCGTTTGGTATGAACCATAACCGCGAAGGGTGAAGCGTGGCGAATGATAAATCCACCATGTAATATTGATCGGAAGCAATTTAGGGCTTAGGTTTCGTTGTTAGATTCAGGATAGAGGAAGAGAAATTGACGAAATCCAGCAAAGGATTTGAATTCAGAGGGACACTTTAGGTTGTGTTAAAAAGAAGGTTGAATCGGAACAGAGGAGAAGGGACGGAGTCATGGAGGCATTGTCGTTGTTGTTTTCGAATGTAGAAGAAAGGCTTTTGCGTGAAGAAGCTGGAGGGGGCCGTTTATAGTAAACGTTGTCGTTTTGGAGTCTTTTTGTTTTTTGTTTTTTCTTTTTATTATTATTCATTTTATTTAATTGTTATTTCAATGGTTAATTCAAAAAAAGGGAAAAAAGGGGGAGAGATGTTGATGAGCTGATTATTTTTTGTTGTTATATGGATTGGGCCTGGCCATTACATTTTGCACTTCTCATCCAATTTCATACACTCCTCGATTTAGAGTTATTTAGTTTTTTTTAATCCTCTTTTCTTAGTTTCTAGATAGTAACATTAGGAATAGAATTGGTGACCAAAGGTATAGAATCAATAAAAAAAAGGGAACTTGTTATATTCTTTTTATTATTTTGCCTTTAGGAATTAATTCATGATTATTCGATTACTCGAGACTTGTAATTCACTTTTGCTCGTAAAGATTCGAGTCTTATGTAGGTTTTTTGTATGTTATATGGATACGCTCGAGATGCCGATTGTGTTTTATTTTCACATTGATGATGCTTCAATAATCATTCTGAATATTGGATTTCTGACTCTTTTCTTTGTTGGTGCTAGCAGCTCGCAAGATCATCGGGTCTCTTTACTTTTTTTGCTTTGCTCCACGGGCTAGTACTCGTTTGGTATATTTTCTTTCTATTTCCACCTCGCATTTATCTCTGCATAAAGGTCATATGAAGTATAATAAAATTAGGTTTAGAAATAGACTAGTTTCCCTGTGACTTTTCTTTCCCTTTTTGTATATGCATTTAAAACAAAAACTTCCCTTTTTTTACAAACTTCAAAAATACATAAAAATTTACTGACAAGAACCATGTCTTGGCTATGTTTGAGAGATGATAAGCGAGTTTCTTCTCGATCTTATTATTCTCTTATTCTAAGGCTTGGCATGGTTCAAGTCTCAAAGAATCATTTCAGGAATAAGTAGAGACATGGCTAAAATCTCTCCCTTGAGATTAACTAGCTATTATCTACAAGCAAAAATACCAACAAACACAAGATTCTTTTTTGCCTCCGGGCCTTTCTTTCAAAACTTTTTTCAAAAGAGCATATTAATTCACTTTTGTGCTGACTAGTAAATCTCCAAAGGTCGAGTTACGGCAGAAGGCGAGATTAATATCGTTCGTTTAAAACACAAACAAATTCAAACTTTTTGTGCGCCCAGGCACATTTTCTCCAAACTTTTTTTCAAAAGAGCATGTTAATTCACTTTTGTGCTGACGAGTAAGTCTCCAAAGGTCAAGTTGCCGCAGAAGGCGAAATTAATATTGTTCATTAAAAAATACAAACAAACAAAAACATATAAGCCGAACTACGGCTGCTCTGATTCCTTAAAAGGGATACGTAGGCATCGGGGTAGGGCCCGAACAAGCAGAATTTTATTTTCCCTACATTATTTTCCCTTTTCGTTTGCATGCATTTTCCCATAAGTAGTATAGTAAACAATAAGCATAGATTAAACACACCCATAAGATAGATAACAAGAGTGGATACCGTAGAGTACTACGGGCGTGTGGGGTGTTAATACCTTCCCCTCGCGTAACAGACTCCCTTACCCTTATCTCTTAGTCGTTCGACCTTGATTTCACCCTTCTCAGGTTTTCTCGATGTTTACCTTTGCCTTCCTGTGGGATAAAACTCGTTCGATGGAGACTTCATTGTTTTGATGATTTTCAGCTGGTTGTTTCATCCCCACAGAGTTATTTCCCAGCAGATCGAAGACTCTCGGTCGAATTTCTCCAGTGGAAGCCTCCAAGGTTTCAATTCCCCAGTAGAGATCGTTAGAGTTTTCCTTATTCCCCAGGAAAGTCAAGAAGGATTCTCACATCCCCACAAAAGTTGTCAAAATTCTTGTTAATCCCTACAGGTTGCCAAGGATTTTCTATCCCCAACAGTGGTCCAAGGATTTCTCATTCTCAGCAATCAAAGATTTTCAATCTCCAACAGCGGTCAAGGATTTATTTTCCCCGGCATCAGTCAAGGATTTTATTATCTCCAGCTATCAAGGATTTATTTTCCTCAGCAAGATAGCTAATCAGCTTACGTGCGCATCCATTACATTCATATATCATGAACATTGATAAAGCACATTTTATTGCATCATACATGTCATACAACATAACTTTGTGTTTTAGCTAACATTTTACCCTTTTCAGGATAAGATTAAAAGCTACCTTTAACAAATGTTCAAAGATTTCAGATACAGTACGGATACACTCCAAGACATGGAAGTCATTCAACTACTCATTCAGATCTCTTATTCAGATACAGTATGGATACACCCCAGACACGACGGTCATTCTACTACTCATTCAGACTTCAGCAATCAGATACAGACTAGATACGCTCCAGACACGGAAGCCATTCTATTTCTCATTCAGATTCAACTATCAACCTCAGGATCAGATACACTTCAAACACGGATGTCATTCTGTCACTTATTCAGATCTCAATTACAGTTCAGATACACTCCAGACACAATTCATTCTGCTACTCATACATGTCTCAATTTCAGATACAGTCCAGATACGCACCATACACGGTTGTCATTCTATCACTCATTCGGAATTTATCACCACCCCAGAGATGCCCCATACACAGATGTTTTTCTGTGAATTCAGATACAATACAGATACACTCCAGACACGGCAGTCATTCTGATATTCATTCAATAATCAAATACAGTTACAACCCGGATACGCTCTAGACACGGACGCCATTCCTTTGCTCATACGAATCTAATCTCCAGATACAACTCAGATACGTTCCAAATACGGATAACAATCTGGTGTTTATTCTCCTGATTTTCAACAAATAAGTCTTGGATGGCATATTTAAGCCCATCTCCAGCAAGATTCTACCATCTCCAAATGGCATCTTTAAGCCTATTCCCTCAGCTACATTTTGACAAGTGCAAATTTACGGGCACTCTAGTGTCCAATCATCTTTTACCTTCGAGTCACGAAAGGCAAACTCGCCAATCTAACACTTCAGGTTCAAGAAGATTGAACGGGGGCAGCTGTTGTACCCCAAAATTTTCCCTCTCATTTTATCAAGATTTCCCCTCACAAGACTCTTTGAACTCCAGACAGGATTAAGGTTTTGCTCTGCTCAAGACATCTCCTTGCACTGATGACCTAAATTAGGGTTTGAGTTTGCACAGGGATTTTTGGACTTCCAATGCTCAAAGTGACTTTCATACTTAATGTTGGACCTATAAGATTGCCTCTACCAACTTTCAAGCCTTGAATCAAATTTTTGCCCAGTCAATTGGACAGTTGACCTAAAGATTAGTTGTATTGGGGAAAAAGTCAATTGTGGCCAATTTACAGTCAAAACTCACAATTTTTGATCCACATCAACATTATAGACTCATATGTACCATTTTATCAAGTTTGGGCCACAACTCCTCAAGAAATTTGATCAGATCATCAAAAGGGCAAAATGGTCATTTTTAGGGTTTTGACTCCAAAAGGGTAATTTTTTACTTTTCACCTGGCCAATGGCAAATTGGGTTTAAGCATGGATTCAAGGACTCAATGGAATCATCTTAACCTACAAAGTTCAAAAGATCTCAAATGCATTGGATTGACAAATGAATTTTTTAGTCAACGGATCAAAATTTGACTATGCACTAAAAAGTCAAACTTTGACATTTTGGTCAAAATCAAGTACCAAGGGTCATTTTTCATAAAGATGTGTCAAAACATGAAACTTGTTCATCAAGAAACCTAATTTTTCAAATTAGGGTTTAAAATTGAATAATTTCATAAATTAGAATTTTTCTAAGTTATGAAATTTTCTTATTTTTTCCCAACTTTGCCGAACATTTTCACCATGATGAAATTAGATTCAAACAAAACTTCCAACATGAAAGTTGTAGTCCTCCGCAAAATCTACAGCTTTGATTCACAAAGTTTTCCCAAAAGAAGATTTGATCTCAAGTTATAATTTTTGGAACAAGGGTCCATGAAAATTTTAACTTAGTGAAATTTTGCCCTAGTTTAGGCAGGATTTTGACCTATCTTCATGGCAATTTTTCACCTAGTTCCACTTGGAATCTCAAAATTCAATTCAAAGATGGATTGTAGATCATGTTACTAGATTTTAAAAATGTCCAAGAACTCCCCAAAACCATTTATGGTTAGGGAGAATCGAAGGTTTGAATTTGGAAAAAACTCACTTTTGATCCATGGCATTTTCATGTTGATACAAGTTGCAACTTCTGTCCAGCTTCATTTGTACTTGATTACAGGTCCATAAACCCTTTCATACTCAATAATTAAATTCAAATCCATTGGTTTGAGGATTTGTTCTGATCATGGGAGGATTACACAAGAGATTAATCCAAAAATAGCAAAAAGGCAACATTGCCATTTTTGTCAAATTTGCTTTATGTCAAATTGCATTCTTAAGCCTTGAACAAAATATTGTACATAAAACAATATCCACAAACTGAGGGGGCCAAGATCAAAAAGTGAAAGCTGGTAGATAGCCTGTACAGGCCTGTCTTGCATCATTACTTACTTTTGCTTAAAAAACAAGTAAACTTGCCAAAAAGCCATAACTTGCATATCTGTTATAACCAACCCTTGCAAGCATTAGAGAAAAGTTTTGCACATTTCCTTGAGCCATAAACATGAATTATTGAACCCTCAAGCCTTCCAAAATACAAAATCACCTTCCTTTTGCAAAACAGCGCACCCCCTGCAGTTTCACTTCCATCTCACAAGTTACTTGTGCGTTTTGCCCCAAACTTGTTCCAATATATTCCATATAACCTATCCAAGCTATCCCAATCATTGGCCACTGACTGTAACTCCATTTGCAAGCTTCACCATTTCTATTTTCAGCTTGTGCAGGTTGATTTCTACAAGCTTGTTCAAGCACATCCAAGGCAAACTAGACATTGGGGAAGGTCAGAGGAAGTTCAAGCAAGCTCCCAAGCATCTCAGGCCTCACTGAAAAGCTCCACATTGCCATAGACGAGTTCATCTGAAACAGGTATTTGTCAACTTCCTATCTCTCTATTTAGGAATCATTAGGCTTAGGTTTGTGAATAAAAAATGTAGAACTCATAGCCATGAAGTTGTACATATGCTCAGTTTTCATTTAAGTTAAGTGTGTTGAGATAATTTGATTCATAAACTTCCTGAAAAAGTTAGGTTAGAAATTAGGGCCAGAGAAATTCTATCTTGTCTTTGAGAGTTAGATTATGTTTTTTATATGGTTGAAATCGACTTGAAAAATGCTACAACTTTGGTGTTATGAGTTTTTGCATTAGAGCACGTATGCAGGATCTGGACATTTTGTACAGGGCGCGCGTTTTCTGAGTTTCAAAGGTTGAAGATGAAGTTCAGTGGGATGGGCTTTGGCTTGGCCTGCTTTTTGCACCTCCAATTTGCTGACTGCACCCCCTGGCCCATTTCTTTATATTTTTGTATTTTTCTATTTATTTTTCATTTCTGATTTTATTTTATATTTTCTAAACATAAAAAATACCAAAATCATTTTTATAAATTTGCACATTTATTTTTATATTTTGTTTTATTTTTCTAACATGAAAATAATTATTAATTAGATATACTATTTATTTTATCAAATAAAAGCTTGTAAACAATACATAAAAATATTATATTTTTTAGTATTTATATATTTAAATAATATTTTCTCATATATTATTATTTTCTAAATATTTGTATATAT
>CATIWC010002317.1:0-40000 GCA_948472305.1 Vicia faba | reverse complement strand
GAGGATTGGTAGAACCAAATCCTCCATACAATGAATCTCAAGGTTATTTGATCAAAAGGATCAAATTAACATACTCTGGCTTGCAATCATAAGTTTGGGCCATGAATGATCACTTATTCGAATCGAGACAAAATTTAGCGCTATGTTAAGCAATCGTAAATGGACTTATATAGAAGTCGTACATATTTTGAGGCCGGTCAATAGCAATCTATGCACCATTTGTTTTGAGACATGATATAGAGATCATGCTCCAACAACATTTAGTGCAATAACAAGGGGATGAGTTGAAGGGGGATGAGTAAAGAGAATGTACAAACCACATTTGAATTAAATTTTAATCAAACTATTATTAAAATCATTCATCCATTTTTTGTGGAGCTAAACTCAACACCATGGATCCAATTATGTTAATAAAGTTCATGATCCAAAACCTAACCCAATATCAGCTAGAAAATAATTCACAAAATAATATGACATTTAATATATACATTAAAAAGGTTAAAAAAATGTTTTAAAAATAGAAAATAATGAGGAAAATATCAATTATGTTCAAATTAATCAAGAAATGAAAAATAAGGCCATAGAAAAGTCATAAACGAACCCAAATATTTTTATAAAAAATTTGGTAATTTTTAAAAGTCAGAAACTATTTTTAAACTATTTAAAATTGTTCAAACAAACATAAAATAGGTAAAAAATGATAAACCTCAACATAAAATTCCATAAAATTTTCAAAAAGTCAAAAATATGCAAAAAAATATTTATGAATTTTTTCTGAATTAAAAAATGTTAGAAAGTATTTTTTAGGTAATTAAAAGAAAGCAAATAATACAAAAAATATTAAAAAATACAAAACGTCAAAATAAAAATGTGAAAAAATATTCATGAGATTAGAAATAATTCAAAGTATTTTTGTGAATTTTTTTCATTATTTTTGGATAAAAATAAAAGAGTTATGAATTTTTGAAAATTTAATCAATAAAAATATAAAATCAGAAAATAAAATAAAACCAAAAAGATGTGGACCACCAGATCATAGTCAAAACGCGTTAGTAAGCTAATCTAATGGACCATACGCGATGTGTTTGATATGGACCTTAGTGAAACACACATGTGATCAGAAAAAGGTCAACCAATGAAACTAAAACGTTTGGCACGATATCATTGGCTGAGACGAGACATGTCATCGTCTTCAACCTCCAGGCACCCTACAATGGGGATTTTGTGAGATCCTTCAAATGGAAAAATTAGGATCCCATGCTAGCATCATTGAACTCGTCTCTTCAAGACGATTCTAACACAACCATCGCGCCAAATTTATATAAGGTATGGAGAGAGATATGAATCAAAAACTCAGAAAATAGCGAGCACCTTCAATTTTAGCTTTCTCTCTCAATTCTCAATGGATTTAAAATTTGTAAGCAGCATTAGAATCAGAAGAAGGAGTAGAATAAATCAGTTCTTGATTTGGATCCAAATGGTGGAGAATTCTACCTTTTCGAAGTTCAAGTAAGAAGCTCTGAAACTGGACTTCTGTTGCTTAAGTTATGGCTCATTTTGATTAGTTTAAGTGCTGGAGAGTTTGTATGATGCTCAAGGATGATAAATGCCCAAAGAATTTTGGAAAAGGAAGCTTAAATCTCAGAAACTGAATTAAAAAAAAGTGGGTTCATGTGAGGTTTTGGCAGGGTGTTCTTGGCTCTCTAAGCTTGGGAAAATGGATGAGGGATGACCCTCTATTTATAGGGAAGTGAATGGGAATCAAAATTTGAAGAAACAAGGAAGTTTGGAGGGAAATTGAGTGGAGGTCGAGCACGAGTGAAGTTTTACTTCATTTCCATCAAAACTCAACCAAATATTGCGTTTTGGGGTGCTAATCACTTCTGGCAAGTTTGCTAATCATGTTTAAATCAAAAACGCACATAAATCTTGTGTTTAGAAGTCACATTATGGATTTCAAAATTCTGAATTTGTGAAAAATTCAGTTTCAAGTTACCAAATTCAAATCCATGGCATTTCCAACTCAAGGGGTCTTAGGGCATAATTCTTGATGCTTTTGAAAGATGAGGTTACAAGCTTTGCAATGGAAAAAGAATGGAATCAAATGGATGCTTGAGCTGAAAGTTATATGGAGTCAAAGTTGAAGAAAAAGAGTTGACTTTCCATTTGAAGTCACATATAGAAAATTGTGGATTCATCTGGATGACTTGTAATATCTCTTTGGAATCACTCAAAAATACCAAAAGGTGAGCAAGATATGCTCCTTTAAAGTTTAAAACTCTAGCCTCTAGATCAAGAGAATGCTTTAAGGAACTTTGACAAGTTTGAACAAACTTCTTGTGCCAATATTCTTTCTTTGTGAATAGAAGTTGTTGAGGATGATTATGAGGACTCATAGCCACCAAAACCACTTCCATATCTTGAAATTTGAGAGAAATATGCTCTTGTGACCAATAGGAACAAGACCTTGTCCAATCATGACAACTTCTTCTCTCGACTCCTTGTACTTTTGAATCAATTTTGATAACTTTGAAATATGTTGAACCAAAATAAGCCTTGTCATTCCATTTCTTCCAAAACAACTTCAAGGGTGAGGTTTGAATTTCTCAAGATTTATTGACTAGGGCATGGAAATAAACTCATGAACCCATGAAGAAACTTGCTAAGCCTAATTGCCTTTACCTACATTATTAACAAGTAAGACAAACATACATTGCATTTTATTAATTAGAAAGACAATCAAAGAAAAATATTCATGATCACAAAATAAAACAAGTCAAGGTGCTTTGGGTTTCCTCAAAGATAAAAGCTAAAGATAAGGAGAATAACCAAAATCCCTAATGTTATTTTGTTATGATTGAAACAACATGGTATGATGAAGGGATCTTAGGGGCAAAAATTGGGGTACAACAGCTTCCCTTATTTAAGTTTCTTCTATCCGGAGATACGAAGGTTGAAAATCTTCGTGTCGACGTGATGGAAGATACTTAAATATAAAAGAAACCCTATTTTTGGCCTTAAGATGCCATGCAAATGCTTATGCATATTGTGATACGGTGGGAGAACTGACTTGAGGTTTTGCGTATGCGTTTGCAAATGTTTCGGTTTAGCAAGAGTCACCACCGACTTTTTATTTTATCCAAAGGAAAGGTCAAAAAGCACAGGAAAGACCTTTGAGATATTTTCTTGAGTTCGGGGGGTAGATTATGAAAAGGGAAGGTGCTAGCACCCTTTTCATCCATGGTTATCCATGGGCTCTTAGTTACTTGTTTAGATCACTTGCTTTGCGTTTCCAATTGTTTGAAATGGTGCTTTATGTGGTTTTGAAAGTATTTTGAAAAGAGACCATCATTTTGGCAATCTTTGTAATGATTCTAGTTCGTAAGAATGTATAGAAAGATGTTTATCTTTTGAAAAATGTTTCAATGTTTTTGAAAGTTGTTTTGAAATTGTTTTGAAATTGTGTGTGTGTTTAAAAATAGCAAGGATTGTTTGCAAATTGATCAAGTAACTAAAAGCTTATCTACCTACTCAAAAGTCTTTCCTACACATTTTTATTCCTTTGAAATTGTTGTTTTACCATTGCATTGGTAAACAACCCTATCTTTGGATGTTAAACGGGATGGGCGTGGGTCATCGTATAACCATGATAGCAATTGTGCCAAGTATCTTAGCAAGTTTTGAGGGACCAAGATCATTTGTTTTTAGGAAATCAAGATAGCGTCATCGAGGGACTATGATCTTTTGTTTTGTTTTGTTTTGCCAAGATACCTAGCATGCATACCATGGCCATTTTAAGGCAACAAAGTGGATGAAACCCTAGGGGTGCTTGTATGCAAGGTGTTGTCATTTTCATGCATTTTTATCTTGTATTAAGTCATGCTATTTGTTTTGATTTTTGGTCTTTGCATACAAAATCCTAATTTACTATCATGGTATATGAGAGCAATAAAATGCATAAAGTAAATCTAGACTATTACAACAATATTATGGGAAGGGGGATACAAGTTTGAATAGGGGATATTTGCACAAAATAAAACCCTAAAACTATTACAACCAAATTGAATTCATTGTACAAATAAATAAATAAACAAGTATTTAAATATGCAATTAAATGTAAATATGCAAAATGTTTTTGTATTAATTTTATGTATGTAAAAATAAGTTTATTTATGTCTTAAAAATAAGAAAATAAAATGGTTATTTTTGAAAGGGTGAAAACCCTAATTTTTGTTTAAAAGAAATATTGTTTTTCTAATTATTTATTTATCCATTTTTGTTTAAGAAAAACAATAATAATATATTCAAAATGTTTTAAAAAGTTGAATATTGTATGAAAATATTATTTTAAGTGTATAAATAATAAAAATAAAAAGGTATGATATTTTAATATTATTTACAAGTTTTATTTAAGAAAATAAAATATAAAATCCTAACAAACTATTTATTATGCAAAAAATAAAAATAAAAAAATATGATAAAATGAAAAAAATAAAGAAAATATTTTTTGTGATTTTAAATGTTCAGAAAATATAAATTATGCAAAAAAATATAAGAAAATAAAAGAAAATGATCAGGGGGTGCAGAAGCAGAATGGAGGGTGCAAATAGAAGCAAGCCCAAGCGCCAGGCCCAAGCCACTTCGTCCTTGACCTTCGTCTTCGCGCGCGCGCCCTGGTTCAGTTCAAACCTGTTCTTGCTATTCTTTGCATAAAATCAAAAATGTATAACATGAAAATTGTAGCTCATGAATCCACGATTCCAGTGATATAAAGAACATGACCTAACTCTAAAAGACCAAGGAGAATTTCAGTGGCCCTAAATTTTGACCTAGTTTTTTCAGAAACTTCAACAATCAAATACTCCTAGCTCAGTTAATATAAATGGAATCTATGCATATGTACACTTCAAGCAACATAAAGACTACATTTTTGCTTCACAAACCTAAGCTTAATGATGCCTAAATAAAGAGATAGAAACTTGACAAATACATTGTTCAGTTGAGTTAGGATATGGAAATATGGGCACTTTGAGTGAGGCCTGAAGTACTTGTGAGCTTGCTTCAAGTTCCCTCAACCTTTCCCAATGCTCAGCTGGCCTTGAAGTTGCTCGAAACTCCCTGTAGAAGTCAACCCGCAAACTCAGAAAATGGAAATGGCGAAGCTCTAAACATGGGTTACAGTTGCTTGACAAGGGCCTGGACAGTTTATGTGTGATGTATGGAATGTGTTTGAAGTGATTCCAAGCAAAACGCACGAGGCAAAATGGAAATGGCTTGTGATTTGCAGAGGTTGCCTTGTTTTGGGCAGAAATGTGATTTTTGTGTTTTAGGGTGTTTTAGAAGTTAGCAATTCGTGTATTCTGCTTGCAACAATGTTCTAAACCTGTTTGAAATCATACCAAGCCTTGGTTTTATCAGATACACAAGTTGTGTGGAAATTTGCAAGTTTGCTTGTTTTTGAAGAAAAGGTGAAGTGACAAAGGCAAAGGCTTGTACAGGCTAGCTCAAGATCTTCATAGGGTTGGTGAACTTTTTATGATGTTTATGGATCTTGTTTGCAACAAGATATCAGGTCCATGGCTCAAGAATAACAAAATTGCAAAAAGCATGCTTTATCAAAGTAGCATTGTAACCTTTATGCCATTTTTGGAATAATTCTTTGTGCAATGCTTCAAAGATCAGAACAAGGACATTATCCAATGTTTTTGCATTAAATTTTGGAGTGTAGAAGGGATTAGGACCTGTAAAACCAAGTACAAACATGTTTCAAACTGATTTGCAACTTGTTCCAATGTGAAAAATGCCTTGAACAAAAGTGATAAATTGCCATTTTCATTCCTTCGATTCTACCTAACCATAAATGATCTTGGAGTGTTCTTGGACATTTTGGAAAGCTTGTAACATGCTCTACAATCCATATTTGAAATGAATTTTGAGATTCCTCTTGGAACTAGGTGACAAATAGCCATGAAGTTAGGTAAAAAATCTGCCTAAACTAGGGCAAAATTTCACTAATTAAAAAGTTTATGGACCCTTATTCACAAAATCATAACTTGAGTTCCAAGTATCATTTGGGAAAACTTTGTGAATTAAAGTTGTATATTTCATGGAGGACTACAACTTTCATATTGGAAGTTTCCTTTGAATCCAATTGCATCATGGTGAAAAAGTTGGGAAAAGTTGGGAAAAAATAAGAAGTTTTCATAACTTAGAAAAATTCTAAGTTATGAAAATTTTCAAACTTAAACCCTAATTTCCAAATTTAAGTTTCATGGTCAACAAGTTTCATGTTTTGACACATCTTGATGAAAAATGACCCTTGGCACTTGATTTTGACCAAAAAGTCAAAGTTTGACTTTTCAGTGTACAGTTGATTTTTGATCAGTTGACTGGAAAATTCATCTGTTAATCCAATGCATTTGATATCTTTTGAACCTTTTGATTAGGTAAAGATTATGCCATTGAGTCTTTGAAACCATGCTTTAACCCAATTGGTCATTGGTTAGGTCAAAAATCAGAAATTTCCCTTCTATAGTCAAAACCCTAATTTTGACCATTTTGCCCTTTTGATGATCTGATCAAATTTCTTGAGGAGTTGTGGTCAAAACTTGATAAAATGGTTCATGTGAGTCTATAATGTTTATGTGGATAAAAAATTATGAGGTTTGACTTTAAATTGGCCATGGTTGACTTTTTCCCCAATACAACTGATTTTTGGGTCAACTATCCAATTGACTGGGCAAAAAAGTGATTCAAGGCTTGAAACTTGGCATGAGAAATCTTAGAGGTCCAACATGAAGTATGAAAGTCACATGAGGCATTGGAAGTCCAAAAATCCTTGTGCAAACTCAAACCCTAATATCAGGCTATTAGTGCAAGGAGAGGTCTTGAGCTGAGCAAACCTTAATCTGGTCTGGAGTCCAACAAGTCTTCTGAGGATAAATCTTGATAAAATGAGAGGGAAAATTTTAGGGTACAACAGCTGCCCCTGTTCAATCTTCTTGAACCTGAAGAGTTAGATTGGCGAGTTTTGTCGTTCGTGACTCGAAGGTAAAAGATGATTGGACACTAGAGTGCCCATAAATTTGCACTCATCAAAGTAAAGTTGAGGAAATGGGCTTAAATATGCCATTTGGAGATGTGATTGAATCTTGTCGGAGATGGGCTTGTAGATGCCATCAAGAATGTTTGTTGAACTGCAAGTTGTAAGTCAAAAGAATGAGTATCAGAATGGTATCCGTGTCTGGAACATATCTGAACTGTATATGGAGACTGAATCCGTATGAGCAAGGGAATGGTGTCTGTGTCGGGAGTGTATCCGAGTTGTAACTATAATTGAATCTAAATGAATAACAGAATGAGATCCATGTCTGGAGTGTATCTGTATTTTATCTGAATCCGAAATTTGGATAAGCGACATAATGGCATCCGCGTCTGGAGCGTATCTGGGCTGGGGAAAAAGTCAGAATAAGTGACAGAATGGCAACCGTGTCTGGAGCGTATATGGACTGTATCTGTACTTTGAAATCTGAATGAGTAACAAAATGACTTTTGTATCTAGAGTGTATCCGTATTGTATCTGAATAAGAGGTATGAATGAGTAACAGAATGACTTCCATATCTCGAGGGTATCCGTATTGTATCTTGACTTTGAATTCTGAATGAGTAACAAAATGACTTCCGTGTCTTGAGTGTATCCGCACTGTATCTTAATAAGAGATCTGAATGAGTACCAGAATGACTTTCATGTCTGGAGTGTATTTGTACTGTATCAGAAATCTTTGAATATATGTTAAAGATAGCTCTTAATCTTATCACGAAAAGAGTAAAATGTTAGCTGAAACACAAAGTTATGTTGCATGAAATGTATGATGAAATAAAATGTGTTTTATCAATGTTTATGATATATGAATGTAATGTATGCGCATGTAAGATGATTCACTGTATTGCTGAGGAAAATAAATCCTTGACAGCTGGAGATAATAAAACCCTTGACTGCTGTTGGGGAAAATAAATCCTTGACCGCTGCTGGAGATTCAAAATCTTTGATTGTTGAGGATGAGAAATCCTTCGTGACTGTTGGGGATGGAAAATCCTTGACAAACTGTGGGGATGTGAGAATCCTTCATGTCTTGAAGTTGGAGTATTGACAAAATCTATTGTGAGAGTAATGTAAAATTGCTTGAGAAATCTGCTTGGGAAATCCAGAGAACTTTGAAGACTTCTACTGGGGGTTGAATAATGGGAATCCTTACTCGGCTGGGGAATAGGGAAAATTCTGATGATTTCTGCGGGGAACTAATAATGAGAATCTTCATTCTGTTGAGGAGTAATGAAAACTTTGGTGACTTCACGGGGAAATGAGAATGAGAATCTTCAATCTGCTGGGGAGTGAAAAACTCTGGGGAAGAAGGCTTCCTGCTGGAGAGTAGTGAAAACTTTGTGGGGAGTAGTTATCCTACTGGAGAGTAAGTTCAGGACTCTGGGGGAAAAAGCTTATTCCTATTTGGAAAAAGTTTAGGAGTTTGGGTTGTATGCCACTCTATTGGGGAGTTATCCTAGTTTGGGGATAAGACAAAAGTTAATTGTTATCTGATTGATTCTCAAACTTTAAGACAACTTTCTAGGGAATCTGGGGAAACTGAATGGTTCCCGCTGGGGAAATGGTAGTTGGAAATTTGACTCCGCTGGGGAAGAAGGTTTCATATTTGCTGATGGTCTGTAGCTCAAAGTTTTTAATCCGCCGGGGATTGGGAGTTTGAAAACCTAACTCTGATGGGAATTGAGTATTTGAAATTATAATTCCGCTGGGGATATGCATTTCAAGGTTTTAGCTCCGCTGGGGATCTAGATGATGTACTGCAGGGGATTTCTTTTGGAATAGTCTAAAGACGTTTTCCTATACTTTCAACCTGTCAGTGATTATTCTTTCCCATTTTGTTTATTTGTAAACAGTGATTATATTCAAATGCATATGCTCATTAATAAATCATTGGACGTTTTCAAATAAAACACAAGTGTAGAAAGAAGAAAAGGCAAATAGTTTTTTGCACTTTAAAGTATCTTTGTATTAACTTTGTGTAAGTATTTTGTACAAAGGAGACAGACATCCTAGTAAGAGAACGTTGTCATAAAAATGAGAAAAATTTATACAAAGAAAAATGGCTATGTGTAAAAATTCCATGGGGTTCCCATTCTGCTATAGCCTTCGTAACTTTGAATATCTTGTCCATTTGTTGTTTCGTCCAAAGATGACTGAGTTGATCAGAAAGCCGAAGCTTATATGTGAAGAGATTGTCCTTAAAGTGATCCGACGAGAAATAGTCATACGCTTTAGTTCCCTAACTTTTGCCTAGACCGCCCTTTCGGGTTTTCGATCCACCGGGAAACCCTTTTTTGCCCATGTCGCCCTTTCGGGTTTTCAACTTGCCGGGTGTGCAAATTTTTTTTTTATCCCCATCTTTTGCCTGAACCGCCCTTTCGGGTTTTCGATTCACCGGGATGCCCTTTTTTTTCCTAGGTGTGTAACCTAGCGGGTCATTTATGCGTAGTATCTTTTGACTATGTTTGCGTTCGCAGGGTGCGGTAAGTCATCACCGTCCACGGTGGTTAAGATCATTTCCCCACAAGAAAAGATATTCTTGACTACAAATGGTCCTTCGTAAGTAGGAGTCCATTTTCCCCTGGGATCACTTTGCAGCAAGATGATCCGCTTGATTACAAGATCCCCGACTTGATATGTCTGGCGTCTGACTTTCTTGTTGAATGCCTTGATCATCCATTTTTGATACGCCTAACCATGGCAAACAGCAGTAAGTCTTTTTACGTCAATCAAGTTAAGTTGATCAAGCTGGGTCTGGATCTAATCGTCTTCACTCAGACCTGTATCCTTCATGATTCTCAAGGATGGAATCTGAACCTCGATAGGCAAAACAATCTCCATGCCATATACCAAAGAATAGGGTGTTTCCCAAGTTGATGTACGCGCCGTGGTACGGTACCCGTGGAGAGAAAACGGTAACATCTCATGCTAGTCCTTGTAGGTGAATGTCATTTTTTGTATGATCTTCTTGATATTTTTGTTCGCAGCTTTGACAGCACCGTTCATCTTTGGTCGATAGGGAGATGAATTGTGATGTTGAATCTGGAACTGCTCGCACAAGGCGGTGATCATAATTTTGTTAAGGCTTGTATCGTTGTCAGTGATGATCCTTTCGGGGATACCGTACCGGCAAATGAGGTTCTGCTTGATGAAGCGGGCAACCACATTCTTTGTAACGGAGGCGAAGGAAGCTGCTTTGACCCACTGGGTAAAGTAATCAATGGCCACCAGAATGAAGCGGTGTCAATTAGAGGTTGTAGGCTTGATCTCCCCAATCATGTCGATTCCCCACATAGCGAATGGCCAAGGAGCTGTTAAGACATTGAGAGGAACTGGAGGTATATGTACCTTTTCCGCATAGATTTGACATTTGTGACAAGTTCTGGAATGTTGATAGCAGCCAGCTTCCATGGTAGACCAGTAATAGCCTGCCCGTAGAATCTTCTTAGCCATCATATTCCCGCTAGAGTGAGTGCCAAAGGTACCATTGTGCAGTTCATCCATGATTTGTTCATCTTCAATCTTTCCTACACAACGGAGCAGAATGCAATCATGATTGCGCTTGTACAGGATACCATTGCTTAGGAAGAACTTGGCAGAGAATCTCCTCAAGAATTTTTTGTCGTTGACTGAAGCTCCTTCAGGATATTCTTGAGCCTCGAGATACCTTTTGACTTCATGAAACCAAGGTCAGTCCATTACTTCTTCGGTATTAATCTTGTGACAATGTGCAGGTTCGTCCATCTGTTCAATGGTGATCTGGGGAGCCTCATTATCCCAGTTAAGTTTAAACATGGATGACATTGTAGCTAGAGCATCTGCTAGCTGATTTTCTTCTCGCGGGAAGTGCTCGAAGGTAATCTGCTCGAAATGTGGTAACAATGTCAAGACATGTTCTTTGTAAGGGATGAGATTGGGATGTTTAGTGTCCCACTCTCCTTTGATCTGACTGATGACCAAAGATGAGTCCCCAAACACAATCAAAGATTTGATTCCCAAGTCTATGGGAGCCTTGAGACCAAAGATACAAGCTTCATACTCGGCCATGTTGTTGGTGCAGTTAAAGCAAAGTCTGGCTGTGAAAGGTGTATGGCAACCTTCTGGAGAAATGAGTACCGCACCGATACCGTTTCCAAGTGAATTATAGGCACCATCAAAGTACAGGGTTCATCGGGATCCTTGTTCAGGTCCGTCATATGGTCTGAAATCTTTAATATTGTCCAATGTCATAATGTCTTCGTCGGGGAAGTCGAACTTCATGGATTGGTAATCTTCGACAGCTTGATGAGCCAGATGGTCAGCTAGCACACTCCCTTTTATAGATTTTTGGGTTGTGTACTGTATATCATATTCTGTCAGGATCATCTTCCATCTAGCTATCCTTCAAGACAAAGCAGGCTTCTCAAAGATGTACTTGATCAGATCCATCTTAGATATCAGCAGAGTGGTATGTGTTAACATATACTGCCTTAGCCGACGAGCAGCCCATACCAAAGTACAACAAGTTTTCTCGAGCAGTGAATATCTTGTTTCACAGTCGGTAAACTTTTTTCTAAGGTAATAAATGGCATGCTCTTTTCGGCCAGACTCGTCATGTCGGCCCAGTACGCACCCCATTGAATTTTCTAGGACGGTTAGATACATGATTAGCGGTCTTCCTTCGACGGGTGGCATCAAGATAGGAGGTGCTAGCAAATACTCCTTGATTTTATCGAAAGCAATTTGACAGTCATCATTCCAATTAACCACCTGATCTTTCTTCAACAGCTTGAAGATTGGTTCATAGGTAGATGTTAGGTGAGAGATGAACCTAGAAATGTAGTTTAGGCGTCCCAAGAAACCTCTGACCTCTTTCTCTGTGCGAGGAGCAGGCATTTCTTGTATAGCTTTGACTTTGGCAAGATCAACCTCGATGCCTTTGTTGCTGACAATGAAACCCAAGAGTTTACCGGATCGGACTCCGAAAGTGCACTTGTTAGGGTTTAATCTGAGCTTATACTCCTTCAACCTGACAAACAGCTTCTGCAAGTGGTCGAGGTGTTCTTCTTCCGTTTGTGATCGGGCTATCATGTCATCTACGTAGACCTCTATCTCATGATGTATCATATCATAAAACAAAGCTACCATGGCGCATTGATAGGTTGCCCTGGCATTCTTTAGTCCGAATGGCATCACTTTGTAGCAAAACACCACTGTGTAACAAAAGTAGTTTTCTCCATGTCTTTAGGTTCCATTTTGATCTGGTTGTAACCTGAAAATCCGTCCATGAAAGAAAATACCTTGTGCTGAGCTGTATTGTCAACCAAGATGTTAATGTGCGGTAGTGGAAGGTCATCTTTAGGGCTGGCCCTGTTTAAGTCTCTATAATCCACGCATATTCTCACTTTTCCGTCCTTCTTAGGCACAAGCACAATGTTAGCAACCCATTGTGGATAGGAAGTAACAGCAAGAAATCCAGCATTGAACTGCTTCATAACTTCTGCTTTGATCTTTTCTGACATGACTGGCCTCATGCGGCAGACTTTCTGTTTAACTGGTGGACAGTCTTCTCTTGTGGGTAGAAGGTGTACCACAATATCTGTATCGAGTCTCGGCATGTCTTCGTATGACCAGGCGAAGATCTCAACATATTCATGTAACAACTGAATTAGGCGCTCTTTGACACTTGGCTCTAGGTTGGCACCCACTCTGATTTCTTTTTTGTCTTCCTCAGTACCCAAGTTGATTGTCTCTAACAGATCCTCATGAGGTAGAATAGCCCTTTCTTCTTGTTGTAGTAGTCTAGCCAATTCTCCCAGTACCTCACAATCTTCCTCACCTTCGTATTCGGCATGGTAGACCAGATCTTCAGAGTCACTGAAGGTCATAGCAGAATTGTTACTCATGGCATCCGGAATGGAAGGGTACATGCATTTGTAAGTGTGGGTGTGTGTAAGGGATAGCCACCTTTAAACAGATAAAATGTAAAAAGAAAGACAATGAACACAAAAGTTTATATGTGAAAACGTCCATGATTCATTAAAATGGCATATGAAGATGAAAAATCAAACCCTTACAAATGGACCTACGTGCCTCGGGTAAGGCACAAGGTTAAAAGTGTACGAATTGTTTGAGAATTATTACAAACCAACAGAAATGTTTGAAAGATAAATTACTGCGGTATGAAAGTAATCAGAACAAAGTCTTTTGCTTCCCAGTTGCACAGTCCTCCATCAACAGTAGGGAAAATCCAGTCTTCCAAGCTGCTCCCCTCTTCACTATCCTCCAAAGCATTGACTCCATGATGGGTGATCTTCATTGGTGGCCCTCCAGCACGGGTGCAACGTACAACCTTTTGAGCAGAAGAAGTGAACCCCAAGCCGAATTTATCTGATTTGTAAGGAAAGTCTAGAAGTTTCCCCCAGATTGTGCTTCCTCCTTCTTCAATCACAACTTTTGCATCTTTGAGAGAAGACATCCGAGGCGGAGGCCTGATAATCATGGGTACAAAAGACACTGTCTTGGTTGCTGCAATCTCCTGGGCTACCTCTTCAAAATGTTGGAAAGGGGTTTCGATGAATTCGCCATCCAATTCTACACAGCGGAAAGAATTTAGATGGCTTATCATGTATTCCTCTTCGCCATGAACAGTTATAATTTTCCCCTGGACATGGTACTTGAGCATTTGATGCAGAGTAGAAGTGACGGCTCCAGCATTGTGAATCCAGGGTCTTCCTAACAAGCAAGAATGGGAAGGACAGATGTCCATCACGTAGAATGTGGAGTTGAAGGTTTCAGTTCCCACTTTAATCGGGATGTCCACCTCCCCATGGACCATCATTTTAGAACCATCAAAGGCTCTGACAATGATATTGATGGGTTTCAGGGTTAAGCCTTCATAATCTAGTCTATCCAACGCTTTCTTTGGTAAGACATTCAGCGATGAACCAGTGTCTACCAGTACGTGTGCTAGGGTAGTCCATATGTGTTCCACCGAGATATGCAAAGCGTCATTATGTTTTCTCCCTTTGGGTGTTAAATCGGCATCGGAGAATCCTAGACCATTGTCAGCTGTTAAGCTAGCTACACATTCCTAGAACTGATCCGCGGAGGTTTTCTGTGGCACGTGGGCCGTCTTCAAGAATCTGATCAGAGCTTTAGCATGAGCTTCTGAATAGAGCAGCAGGGCCAACATAAAGATTTTAGAAGGGGTTTTCCCCAGTTGTTCCACAACATCATAATCACTTTTCTTAATTATTTTCAAAATCTCTTCCATTTCCTTTTGAGAGGTCTCAGGGATGACCAATGGCTGAGCCCTCGTCCTGAGGGGCTCTTCTTGGATCCCTTTCCCTTTATCATCAGCAGCAGCAGAGGGGACAACCACAGGAGTTACAACTACTTCAATAATTGGAGTTCTCGCAGATATGTTGACCGGTACAGGGGTAACCTTAGGAGCAGCTGAGGGTCCAAAGATTGCCTTTGGAGGGGAAATATCTGGAGAGAAAATTCTTCCACTGCGGGTGATTTTGCTCGTTCCGGCAATGTTTCCAATGTCGGAAGTCTCTTCATCAGAACTCTCTTCAGTTGATTCAATTTGTTTAATACCGTGGTAGTAGATTTCTCCACCATAGTTCCACGGTATTGATTTGTCAGACTTGTACGGGATGGGCTCGGGCGTAGTTATCTTCAAAGGAGCAGTCTTTGCAGCGGATGTAATCTTAACAGGTATTTTGGAGACCTTGGAAAGATTGGCGGATATGGTTATTATTGACACATCATTGACAAGAGTCAGTGTAACAGGAGTCTTTTCAAAAAGGATTTATTGATTATCCATTAGGCGTTGGATTCCTAACTTCAACAATGGACCATTGTTTGGTAAGGATGAACAAAGGCAACAATGTTATTCACAACCAGGGAAAATCCCAGCCTTCAGAAAATTCAACTTGATTATCGGTAGCGGAGTTATCAAATCATCAACAGTATCAACAAAACTCCTAAAGCCCTATGCCTGCTCAACTCACACTTTCATGGTCTTATCTCGGATTAAACCCCTAAAGCCCTATGCCTGCTCTCGCTAGCCCATAAGTGTTTAGAAAATACTCTTTGAAAACTTAATAAAGTCTAATTCGTTTTAAAGCGCTCTCGCTATATTTAAATCAAATGCCTAACTTTAGCTATCCGGTTAAAACCTCACACTCTCGTAGTTTTGATCCTAACCTATTCTACTTTTCTTACTCTTGTAACAAAAAGATTGATTTTAATTATAAAGAGTCACAGCCAGAAATTAAGTTAATTTGGATTTTAGCTTAGGAATAATTTAATCCATTCAGTTACTATTATCACATCCCGACTCTAGAAATTTAGCTAGCCATGGTACTTGAAACAGACAGACAGGAAATATAATTGGAAAGCAGTGAAACATTCATGATAAATAAATAACTGTAATTGAACGTAAACAAATTGTACTTAATATTAAATTAAATATGATTAAAACCTGAATAATAATACTATTCCTCAAGCTCCCTCTTCCACATGTCGGAAAGATTGGAACCTTCGGAGTCGAAACTCGAAACGAAGTCTGAGGCTAAAATAAAATTCTAACCAAGATAGCAATTTCCTAATGTTGGAAATGGCTATTAAATGGTAAAAGGGAAATAAAAACAAGAACAACAGGAAAAATGCAAACTGGGAAATGGTTCGTAAATTCGGCAGAGCTTCCGCAAGAAATTTGTGAAAATAAAACTCTCCCCATTCTTCATCGAAATCTGTCGTATTTGTAGAGGAGAAATTGACAGTTAAAAAAAACAAGAACGTGGGTTTTGCACTTCAGTTGTGGAGAAAAACCAGGAAGACTGGGATTTGGTGAGGTTGAGAGATTGTAGGAGTATCTGAAGACTCCTTTATTTTCGTTGCCCAAGTCTCCACGTCTTCACCTCACGTTCTTCATAAAGTTGGATTAAGCGTGTAACGGTCGCCACAAGTGTGTTACGGGAATTCTTCATGTAATAAGCGTGTTACGGTTATAACACCAAGGTGGCGGGCGTAAGACGCTTAGCAGCGCGTTACGTTCGTAAGTAATGTGTGACGACCGTCACAGCATCAAAAACTGCAGAACTTTGCAGAATTGTTCCTTTTCTTCTGGTTTTCATGTTAACTTTCTTCATATGATCTTTTCCACTAAATTGACTTGAGACATGTTGTACCTGTGAAAATACATAAAAACTCGAAACAATCGGGAGTTAAATGGATTAATGCAGTATGAAAACGGACTAAAAATGTAGCACTTATACCATATGATTTCTCATTATCAATATACTTTACACACTATATGTTCCTTTGTATACAAGATATCTCACATTTTCATAGAAGAAAATACATATAAAAATATATTTCTGTTTTTATTCAATAGTTTTCCTTTATTAAAAAAATACACGTTGAATAAATTATAATATAATATTTTAAATACTTTGAATTTATATTATTACCTACACTTATAAATAATAATAGTTTTTTAACTAAGCTGATTTTTCTTAATTGATTCAAAGTTTATATTAATAAATACAATAGTTTAATATTAAACTACTTACACTTTAAGTAATATATACATATAATAATCATTATCACTATGCCTTTTTATAAGATAAGCATCAAAATTTGTGTATATATAAGCAGTTGTGGATTAACATTCTACATAAAAAGTTCTCCAGTTTTATCTCTTTGCAAAAACACATTATATTTTGAGTTATAATGGAAGGTTCGTTGAAAATGACATTGAAGTTTGTTGTAATGTTTCTTACTATTATGATGAGTTTAATGGGAAATATTTATGTGGCGGAAGCAGAAAATAGTATTGGCACTAACCAAATACCAGTTCCGTCTTGCTATATGCTATGCTTATTTCATAAGCAATGTTGTCCTCCGGTTCCTAAACTCTAAAGTTTTCTTCTTTAAATAAGTAACAATAATACTGTTGAGTTTGAGAAAATATCGATTCACATGTATTAATTAAGTTACATGAATAAATAAAACATATTATTTTCTTTTATCTTTTTAATTTTCATTATTTGGTTTATTAATATGAGTCCTTAAATTTTATTTTATTGTGTTGAAGTTATTTTAAATTTGTTAATTAATTTTGAAAATGGGAGTAATTTAATTGAGTGTTTTTTTATTCAATAATACACTATTATTGCGGCAATTATTTATTTGAGTTATTTGAAATAATTTGATTAGATTATCGTGCAAGTGATAGCCACCACGATAATAATTGCAAAGATTTTCCTTATAATTTTAAACAAACATTCTAAAGCCCTATAATTAACTTAAATAATTTTGATAAGTTAAAATCAGATGTAAAGGTACAAAATAAAATCAGATTCTCACTTATTACTATATTTATTATCACTAATTTGGATAGAATAAGAAATTTGTTTCACTCCATCATAAAATATCTAAACTATGAAATATTATTTTCACTCTAATATGTTATACTCCACTTGCATCAATTTCACTTACTTATATCGTGATATATAGGGGTGTTCAAAACCAAACTCACTCAATAGAAAATCATAAAACTGAATTGAACCAAATCAAAACTGCAAAAAATTGCATTTGTTTCAGATACATTTGAATCATTTTCCAATGGAACCGCATGGTTTAGTTTGGTTTGTGTTTGTATTTTACAAACCGAACCAAACTGAATCAAATTGTATTATGTAATTAAATCTTATTAACGAATATATTTCTTTAATTCTTTAGATAAATCAACATGTATTATGTATATATTTTTATCATATTCTTTGTATGATATTTATTTTAATTTACAAATCATAAAAAATGAAATATTATTTATTTATAAACATTATTTTTATAAAATATATTTTATCGTATTCTTGATATAATATTTATTTAAGAATGCAATCTTATGTATATCATTATTTAGATTTAGATAAAATTATAATACATAATTTTATGTATCAAATTATAAATTTATTTTTACAATTATAATTTTTTTAATAATAATGTATGAACGATTAAACACAAAATTATATTTTTCCCTATATGTGCATGTATGACTAAATAATTATTTTGTAAAAAATTGAACCAACCGAACCAATTCAAATCGCATTAGTTTAGTTTGGTTTGGTTCAATTTTATTTTTAAAAGTCAACCGAACCAAACCGAACTATATGATTTTTTCTCTTGTAGTTCAGGTAATTTTTTACTTCAAAATCACTCAAACCGCAATGCAAACACCTCTAGTAATATATTCATTTAACACTATTCAAATAAAGTCTTCATTTATTTCACATTAATGAGAAAAATAATATACGACAAACCTTTAGGACCTGAATAATTTTGATCTTTTAGGATTTTTGGTGAAAATTAAAAACAACACAAAGTTTTAGGTAAAATTTACTAAATTTCTTTTGTGAAAGTTATCAAGAAAGATAATTTATTATTATTCAGCAATTTAATTATTTTATTTTGGAATAGAGATAGAGAGGAAACGGTATCAGAGATAATCAAATAACGAATAAAAGGTATCAGAGATAAGAAGATAAGGAATGAAAAGTATCAGAGTAATGAAGAGAAAAACTCCCCCTGAGTTGATTACTTCCCTTTAATTCCATGAGACCTTGAGCATCAGAACTTTATTGAACTTTCTTTGAGCATCAGAACTTTATTTTATCAGAGTTCATCAGATTCTTGTACTTGTAAGCTTTTCAGAAGAAGGAAATTCAAATATATCAGAATGTTAGAATGTTTGAGACTTATGTCTCAGTAATCCGTTATTGAAAAAATATCATTCTTTCTCCCCCTTTTTGTCAGTTATCAAAAAGCACAAATAATCAGAGTTAAAATGATCAGAGAAAAAAGAGCGTTTATATAAGAAACAGAAGCAATGATTAAGTTCAGAACACGTAAAATATTACAGACAAACATGTAAAGAAAACACAAGAAAATTCTAAGAAGAAGGTGGAAGACGTGTGAAGTGTTTAAATAGATTTCTAAAAAGTTTTTGAAAACATAAACGTTTAAGAGAGAGAAATAAATAATGATTATTAGCATTTAATGATAGCTGATTTTAGGGGATTCAGAAAGATACTTGAACGGTTACCCATGACATGTGTCTCAATGTATCCAATCAGCGCTTTGCCTTTTCAGAAATGTGAACGCGTGTTCAGCCTCAGAAAACAGCTGATGACTGGATGACACTTGTTTGCTTGAGTGAACAACACTTCTATCCTTGAACTGAAGCGCTCAGATCTTCATGGATAGATTCTGATACAATCTGCACTTCTAAGATTCTGAAAGGAGATTGATCAGAAGTTCACAGAAAATAAACACAGTTCTGAAGGTTAATATATAAAATTAAAACAGTTTTATTCTGGACAGAGCTTCATGCTGAGATGTTTCAGAATGAAGTTGAACCTATCTTCAGAAAGTGGTTTTGTGAAAATATCAGCCCATTGATGGTCTGTGTTAATAAATTTTAAATTTTAAATCCCTTTCTGAATATAGTCCCTAATAAAATGATGTTTTATTTCTATATGTTTAGACCTAGAATGCAAAATTGGATTTTTACTTAAGCAAATGGCAGAAGTGTTGTCACAGAGGATAGGAATGTTACTCTCAAATATCTGGAAGTCCACAAGTTGACTTTTCATCCAGAGCATTTGTGTGCTGCATCCAGCTGCTGCTATGTATTCAGCTTCTGCTGTTGATAGAGCAATTGTGGATTGTCTTTTGCTGGACCATGAGATCAGATTTTCTCCCAGAAACTGGCAGCTTCCAGAAGTGCTTTTGCGCTCTACTTTGTCTCCAGCAAAGTCAGCATCACAGTATCCTACTAAGCTGTAATCACTTGATTTTCTATAAAACAGACCCATATTAGTAGTACCTTTCAGATACTTGAAAATTCGCTTAACAGCTATTAAGTGAGATTCTCTAGGATCTGATTGGAATCTTGCACAAATGCATACACTGAATAAAATATCAGGCCTTGAAGCTGTCAGATAAAGAAGAGAACCAATCATACCTCTGTAGACCTTCTGTTCTACCTTTTTGCTTACCTCTTCTTTTTACAGAATGCACGTGGGATGCATTGGAATCTTTGATGGCTTACATTCTGAGAGATCAAATTTCTTCAGAAGTTCTCTGACATATTTGCTCTGATGAATGTAAGTTCCTTCTGGGGTTTGATTGATCTGAATGCCCAGAAAGAATTTCAGTTCCCCCATTAGGCTCATCTCAAATTCTGCCTGCATACACTTAGCAAACTTTCTTCCCAGAGAGGGTTTAGTAGATCCAAAAATGATATCATCGACATAAATCTGACATACTAAAATGTCATTCTTAACTGTCTTCCAGAATAAGGTTGTGTCCACTTTCCCTCTGGTGAATTCCTTTTCTAACAGGAAGTTACTCAGTCTTTCATACCAAGCTCTGGGAGCTTGTTTCAGACCATATAGTGACTTCTTTAGTTTGAAAACATATTCTGGATTTTTTGAAATTTCAAAACCAGGGGGTTGGTGCACATATACCTCTTCTTCTATATATCCATTTAAGAATGCACTCTTAACATCCATCTGATACAGAGTGATGCCTTTATTTACAGCAAATGAAATTAAAAGTCTGTTAGATTCTAACCTGGCGTCTGGAGCAAAGGTTTCTGTATAGTCTATCCCCTCTTGCTGACTATAACTTTGTGCTACCAATCGTGCCTTGTTTCTGATGACTTCAACTTGTTCATTCAGTTTGTTTCTGAACACCCATTTTGTTCCAATGACGTTGAATCCTTTTGGTTTAGGAACTAGATCCCATACGTCATTCCTTGTGAATTGATTCAGCTCTTCTTGCATTGCTAGAATCCAGTCATTGTCCAGAAGTGCTTCATCAACTAAAGATGGTTCAATCAGAGAGACAAGTACCATGAGGGATTCTTCAGAGTTTCTGAAGCTAGATCTTGTTCTGATTGGATCTTCCTCTCTTCCTAAGATTGTTTCTTCTGGGTGATCCATGCTGCTTCTGGATGGTCTTTTCTGAAGTTGATCAACAGAAGGTGTTGGATTGCTTGCAGTGCCTCTTTCTGATGTTGAGGGAGTGTCTTTGTATAGAGCTTCTGATGACTTGTCTTTAGTACTTGTGAATTCAACTTCCATACCTACAAGTAATTCATTCTGCTTTGACTTTTGAGAGTCAAGCTTATCATCAAAACGAACACTGATTGATTCTTCAACAATCTGTGTTTCTGTATTGTATACTCTGTACCCTCTTGAGCGTTCAGAGTATCCTAACATAATACACTTTTGTGCTTTAGAGTCAAACCTGTTCAAATAATTTTTAGTATTCAAAATAAAGCAAGTACATCCAAGTGGATGAAAATATGAAATGTTGGGCTTTCTGTTCTTCCACAATTCATATGGAGTCTTTTCAAGAATAGGTCTTATGGAGATTCTATTCTGAATGTAGCACGCTGTGTTTATTGCCTCTGCCCAGAAGATCTTAGCAACATTAGTCTCGTTGATCATGGTTCTGGCCATTTCTTGCAATGTTCTGTTCTTTCGTTCTACAACTCCATTTTGCTGGGGAGTTCTAGGACAAGAGAAATCATGCAGAATGCCTTTGTCATTAAAAAATGATTCAAAATCTTTGTTTTCAAACTCTCCACCATGATCACTTCTGATTTTAATGATTCTAAGATCCTTTTCATTCTGAACTTGGTTGCAGAAGGTGACAAACACAGAGTGTGACTCGTCCTTGTGTCTTAAGAACTTTACCCATGTCCATCTGCTATAGTCATCTATGATTACTAACCCATACTTCTTGCCACTGACTGAAGCAGTTTTAACTGGTCCAAATAAGTCAATATGCAGAAGTTCTAATGGCTTAGAGGTGGAAACAACGTTTTTAGATTTGAAAGCTGGTTTTGCAAACTTGCCTTTCTGACATGCTACACACAGAGCATCTGAATTGAACTTCAGGTTAGGAAGTCCTCTGACCAGATTGAGTTTGTTAATCTGAGATATTCTTCTCATACTAACATGCCCCAATCTTCTGTGCCAGATCCATTGCTCGTTGTTAACAGACAGAAGACACTTTACATTCTGACTTTTCAGTTCAGAAAGTTTTATTTTATAAATATTGTTTCTCCTCTTTCCATTAAATAGGATAGTCCCATCTTTCTGACTAATAACTTTGCATGAATTTTGATTAAAGATTATATCATAACCGTTATCACTTAATTGACTTATGGATAACAGATTATGCATTAATCCATCTACTAATAAAACATTACTTATAGAGGGAAGATTTCCATTACCTACTGTTCCAGAGCCAATGATCTTTCCCCTCTGATTGCCTCCAAAGCCTACGTGGCCTCCAGGCTTAAGTTCCAGGCTTTAGAACATATGCTTTCTTCCCGTCATGTGTCGTGAGCAGCCAGAGTCCAGGTACCATGACTGGTGTTTCTTCTTTGCTGCTAAAGATATCTGCAACATGTATTATTTTATCCTTAGGTACCCATATTTTCTTGGGTCCTGATTTGTTAGTTTTACCAAAACTCTAGTTGAATTTTGGTTTGACAGAATAGTTACTACTAGTATATTTGATGTCGTGTGTGTGCCCATATACAAAGTGTGAATTAAGTGGAGTTCGTTTTATAACTAAATCCATGGCATTCTTTGGTGTAGGTACCTTACCTTGGTATCCTATTCCTTTTCTGCCATTTCTGCTAACTCCATAGATCATTGAAGCCATTTTGCTTCTATCTATGTTTTTAGCTAGAAACTTCTGAAAGCTGTGATCATACTCCGTGATGATCTCATCAGCACTACTGGGAGTTTCAGGGATTGTTTCCTTCTGAGAGTTTTGCAATAGATTTTCTAATTTTGAAACTTTATCTTTCAACTCAGAATTCTCTAATTTGAGACTCTCAGTTTTATCAGAGTCAGAAGCAAGATTCCTTCTCAGGTTTCTGAATTTGACTTTGATCTGCTGATATCTTTCCAGAATTTCATTAAGGATTTCAGCTAGTTCAGCCTTAGTAAAGTTAATAGCAAAGTCAGGGAATACCTCTTCTAGGTCTGATTCAGAGTCTGATTCAGAAGCTTCACTGTCTTCTGTTATGTTTGCCATGAGAGCTATGTTTGCTCTCTCATCATCTGATTCTGAGTCAACTTCAGATGTGTCAGAGTCATCCCATGTAGCCATGAGACTTTTCTTCTTTTCCTTTCCAAACTTATTTTTGGGCTTTTCCCTCTGAAGCTTTGGGCAATCACTCTTGTAGTGTCCTTGCTCGTTACATTCATAGCAGATGATGTCTTTGTTGTTTGGCTTTCTGCTTCCTGAAGAGCCTTCATATCTTCTGTGTCCAGAGGAGGATTCTGACATTTTGTATCTGGAGGAAGATTCATTCTGATTTTCTGATCTTCTGGGATTCCTGAACTTTCTTTGCCTCTGCTTCCATAGTTGGTTCACCCTTCTAGAGAGGAGAGATAGTTCATCTTCTTCTGATGAGGACCCATCAGAGGTTTCTTCAATAGCCTGCAAAACTTTGGAGTCAGATTTTCTGTTAGATTTTAAAGCTAATGGCTTACCTTGATTTTGAGGTTCATTTGCTTCTAGCTCTATCTCGTGACTTCTGAGGGAGCTGACAAGTTCCTCTAGAGAGATTTTGTTGAGATCCTTAGCTAGCTTCAGCGCTGTGACCATTGGCCTCCACTGTCTTGGCAAGCTTCTGATGATCTTCTTAACATGATCAGCAGTAGAATACCCTTTGTCCAGAACTTTGAGATCAACCACCAGAATTTGAAATCTTGAGAACATCGTTTCAATTGATTCACTTTCTTTCATCTTGAATGCCTCATACTTATGAATGAGCGCAAGAGCTTTAGTTTCTTTAAATTGAATGTTGCCTTCATGCGTCATTCTCAGAGAGTCAAACATATTCTTTGCAGTGTCTCTGTTTGATATCTTTTCATATTCAGAGTAAGAGATGGCGCTGAGAAGAATTGTTTTGGCTTTGTGATGATTTCTGAAATCACGCTTTTGTTGATCAGACATTGCTTTCCTGTCAATCTTCTGACCACTTGCATTCACTGGGTGCATGTATCCATCAGTCACCATATCCCACAGATCAGCATCGTGGGCCAGAAAGAAGCTTTCAATTCTGTCTTTCCAGTAATCAAAGTTCTCTCCATCAAAGACTGGAGGTTTGCCACTGAATCTGTCTCTTTCTTCATTGTTGTCATTGCTGATGTTTTGATGTGGTCCTGCCATTGTGTTTTTCTAACGCTGGATCTTGTACTGACACGGTTAAGTGTTATAAGCTCAGAACCAGGCACTCTGATGCCAATTGAAGATGTGAAAAACACAAGAAGGGGGGTTGAATTGTAAAACTTGAAATCGAATGCAGACAACACGTTATTTTTATCCTGGTTCGTTTGATCTCAAACTACTCCAGTCCACCCGTCAAGGTGATTTTGCCTCTCTCCAACGAGGTCTTAATCCACTATATTCAACTGAATACACAACTTCTTTAACAACTGTTAAAGCCTTCTTGAGTCTAACCACATACCGGTTTATCTCAAGGAAGTTTTCTTATAGATAAATGAACAAATGTGTGTTTGATGTTTTCTTACAAAACTATATATCACAACTGTGATAATACACAATATGAAGCTTAGATGAAACTAGATTGCTAGAGCTATAGAGTAAGAGAGGTTGAAAGCTTTAGCAAAAATGAGAGTGTGCGTGAGGATGATTAGCTTAGGCGTGTATATGCGTGTAGAGTATTAGCCATTTCTTTTCTCACTGACTTGTTTAAATAGCCTAGGAATAGATACGTTGCTGTCCATAAATCCATTTCAATGATCATAACGTTCTTTCCTTTTTTGAGAAGATCTTTGTCTTGGAATAAAGCTGTTGGTATTTAATCTGTCTTGAATGCATAGTAACATTGACACTTCAGAGTGTTCTGCTAATGATAATCAGAGTGTTCTTGGCTTTAGCTTATTCTGACGCTTCTGAGTGCTGATGACATGGTTAGGATCTTGATCAGAGTCAGAGCATGTTATGCGCAAATTCTGTTCATCAGGCTTCAGCGTAGCATATGTTATTTGATCTTCTGGTGCTGACATATCTTCTGATGCTGATGTTGATACTGATATTCTGATGCTGATTCCATCAGAGTTTATGTAAATACACAACATAATTTTAAGTAGCATATATGTCTTATAAATCTTACAATTTATTTAATCTTATATTTTGTTATCATCAAAACTCTAACTGAGGGTTGTAGAATCAAACTATGTTCTAACACTCATCGCTCCTCTGGATGATTGCCTGTAGGGAGGCCTCAGTCTTCGGATGTCGACGTGATACAGTGAAGCTGCTGATGAATTGGTTTTTTAGGCTCCTCCAGGAGGTGATCGACCCAGGGGATAGGTTCTTATACCAATCCATGGTTGTTTTCCTCAATGTCATGGGGAACAATCTGCATTTAATTGGGCCTCCGACGTTATGGTAGTGGAGCCTCACCTCAAACCCTTCGATATGGGCGACAGGATCAGCAATGCTATCGTACTCCTTCAGCAGGGGAGGATTCTCCATCCTTTTAGGAATGGAGGCCTCCATGATGGCTTGGGATAGTGGACCACGGGGGTCGTCTTTGTCGCTTCTTTCTGGGGAGCCAGAGGGGGACCGGTTGTAGCGGCGGTCTTTGTATCGGTCTTGGACAAGGGGAGTGTCCCTTGACTGAGACTTTTTTTCTTCATTTCCTTTGTTCCTTTTATGTTCAAGGGATCGTCATTGTTAGATAGGGGGAGTGTGACCGCGTTTCTTGACAACTTCGGGCTAGGTCCTCTCCAAAGCGGAACCTCTCCCAATGCGGCAGATAGTAGGCCTTCGAGAATCGTCCCTTCAGTGTCTCTATGAGGGAGATCGGGAGAGGTCCTCGTTCTGTCAGGGAGGAGGAGTTCGAGAGTCAGGTCTCCTATGCTTTCTGGGGCCCGACGAGTCTTCTCCAACATCATCAGTCGCTCACCCTATGAGAAGATCATGTAGTTAGTTTGGTTTATTATCGTGAACAAGGCTCTGGTCGCAGCGTCAACACCTTCAGAAATAGGGATCTCATGATACACATTGGGCTAATAATTCTGCGGAGGATGGTAGTCATCGTCGCAAGGTTGCGAGCGGGTGGATGAAGATACGGTCATTCCAAACTTGTGGTCTTTCCCGGGATCGGCCATGTCATTGTTGTTGCCCACCTTGTTGTCGCCAACATTGTTGTTGTTGGCGTCCGGGAAATGGACATTTTGGTTATCATTGACAACTTGGTCGGCCATGAAAATCGAAATGTTGATAAAGAGTTGCTTTGGTCTTGAGTAAAAGATGAGGAAGTTGGTTTCCCACAGATGGTGCCACTGATCGTACCTGATCATAAGGGATTGTCAAGGTCCGCGAGCTTTAAGTCGAGTAGTGGTTGACTGTAAACTGGGGGAGCGGGTACCTGCAAGACACTCCAATGAGAATATAGGTGAATGAATGAATATATGACCCTCTCAAGTGAGAGGGTATTTATATCCCCTATCACTGGGTATTTACACTCCAATAAGTATATATGTTTAGTGAATTACAATAATATGTGTTAATTACATTGAAGATGAAAATAGTTTTTCTTTGCTCCATTAATTTTTCTTAATTTATTCATATTTTATATTAATAAACACAATTTTTTTTTTCAAATAACCATATTTGTCAAAAATAATTTCCCAAATAATCATATTTTCAAAAAATTTATCAAACTAACTATTTTTCAAACAAAAAAAATTAGTCACACAGAGGTGTAGCCACTGTGTGGCGCATGCATGCTTCTAAGAGAGGAGGCGCCACACTGCATGAATTATCCTCCTCTGTAAAGTCATACAATGTGGCACATGCATGTATTGGCATAGAGGAGGCATCATCTTCTTTGGCTTGACATTGTTATTTATTAATTTTTTTAAATAAAATTAAAAGTAACTAAAAATATTTTATATTAATATTTTATATTACACAACGCTTGGATATATTTTTTTGGACGTCCCTTCAACCTAAGCGGGTCCCAGTATGACATAAACGTCCCCAGGATCATACATCGCATCGATCATTTCGCCCCACTGTGTTGTGCTTCCAAAGAGATCGGTGCCCATGTTGTTGAAGTTTGGTGTCGATCTCTTTAGAAGCACAACACAATGGGGCGAAATAATCGATGAGATGTATGATCCTGATGTACCATGACCATCACATCAAGCACCTCATAATCAAGCGAGTCAGAATAGACCCCAAATACCTCAGGAAAATCAACAGAGAGGAGTGAGACAAGGGGTGAGGCAAAAGCGGGGCCGTTTATGTCATACTGGGACCCACTTAGGTTGAGGGGACGTCCAAAAAAAAAGTATCCATGCGTTGTGTAATATAAAATATTTTTAGTTACTTTTATTTTTATTTCAAAAAAATTAATAAATAACAGTGTCAAGTCAAAGAAGATGGCGCCTCTTCTCTGTCAATACATGCATGTGCCACACTGCATGGCTTTACAGAGGAGGATAATCCATGCAGTGTGGCGCCTCCTCTCTAAAAAGCATGCATGTGCCACACAGAATGGCTGCTCCTCTGTGTGACGAAATTTTTTTGTTTGAAAAGTGATTAGTTTGGTAAAAAATTTTTAAAATGTGATTATCTAAAAATATTTTTTTTAAATATGGTTATTTGAAAAAAAAATTCAATAAACACAATAGTTATATTTTCAATAACCTTTTGTAAAAGATTATTGAAATCAATTCAGACCACTGTATTGATAAAATTTGAAAAATATTTTATTTTGTATAGCATCATTTTATTTCAATATAAAATGATTTATTTAAAACATATATAAATATAAAATACTATAATTTATTTTAAATGAAAATATTCTTTACACACTATATATTCCTTTGTATACAAGATATTCTTCTTCTTTAAATAAGTAACAATAATACTGTTGAGTTTGAGAAAATATCAATTCACATGTATTAATTAAGTTACATGAATAGATAAAACAGATTATTTTCTTTTATCTTTTTAATTTTCATTATTTGGTTTATTAATATGAGTCCTTAAATTTTATTTTATTGTGTTGGAGTTATTTTAAATTTGTTAATTAATTTTGAAAATGGGAGTAATTTAATTGAGTGTTTTTTTATTCAATAATACACTATTATTGCGGCAATTATTTATTTGAGTTATTTGAAATAATTTGATTAGATTATCGTGCAAGTGATAGCCACCACGATAATAATTGCAAAGATTTTCCTTATAATTTTAAACAAACATTCTAAAGCCCTATAATTAACTTAAATGATTTTGATAAGTTAAAATCAGATGTAAAGGTACAAAATAAAATCAGATTCTCACTTATTACTATATTTATTATCACTAATTTGGATAGAATAAGAAATTTGTTTCACTCCATCATAAAATATCTAAACTATGAAATATTATTTTCACTCTAATATGTTATACTCCACTTGCATCAATTTCACTTACTTATATCGTGATATATAGGGGTGTTCAAAACCAAACTCACTCAATAGAAAATCATAAAACTGGATTGAACCAAATCAAAACTGCAAAAAATTACATTTGTTTCAGATACATTTGAATCATTTTCCAATGGAACCGCATGGTTTAGTTTGGTTTGTGTTTGTATTTTACAAACCGAACCAAACTGAATCAAACTGTATTATGTAATTAAATCTTATTAACGAATATATTTCTTTAATTCTTTAGATAAATCAATATGTATTATGTATATATTTTATCATATTCTTTGTATGATATTTATTTTAATTTATAAATCATAAAAAATGAAATATTATTTATTTATAAATTATTTTTATAAAATATATTTTATCGTATTCTTGATATAATATTTATTTAAGAATGCAATCTTATGTATATCATTATTTAGATTTAGATAAAATTAGAATACACAATTTTATGTATTAAATTATAAATTTATTTTTACAATTATAAATTTTTTTATAATAATGTATGAACGATTAAACACAAAATTATATTTTTCCCTATATGTGCATGTATGACTAAATAATTATTTTGTAAAAAATTGAACCAACCGAACCAATTCAAATCGCATTAGTTTAGTTTGGTTTGGTTCAATTTTATTTTTAAAAGTCAACCGAACCAAACCGAACTATATGATTTTTTCTCTTGTAGTTCAGGTAATTTTTTACTTCAAAATTACTCAAACCGCAATGCAAACACCTCTAGTAATACATTCATTTAACACTATTCAAATAAAGTCTTCATTTATTTCACATAAATGAGAAAAATAATATACGACAAACCTTTAGGACCTGAATAATTTTGTTCTTTTAGGATTTTTGGTGAAAAATTAAAAACAACACAAAGTTTTAGGTAAAATTTACTAAATTTCTTTTGTGAAAGTTATCAAGAAAGATAATTTATTATTATTCAGCAATTTAATTATTTTATTTTGGAATAGAGATAATCTAAAGTTACATATCACTATAAAAAACATGTTTTTATTAATTCATTTGAAACTTATCTCATTTTAGAATTGTTTTTTAATATGCTTTTAAAATTTATCTTTTTTTTTAAAATAAAAAATAGATTAAAATTTTTATTTGTGTTTTAAAATATACAAATTTTTCTTAAAATTTATATATTCTTAAATTTTTTTTGAGTTTTTTTCTAACATTTTTTAAATTTCTTTAAATTTTTATAAATAAGTTATTGTTTTGTATTTATGCTCAAATTTACATGTAACAATGTTACTATTGTTATTAACATGCATATTGAAATATTATTAAAAAATTATATTGCTTAAATTTTTATTTTTATTTTCATATATTTATTTACTTTATATATATATTATTCTTATAAAATAAGGAGGGGAAAATAAGATCCAAAAAATAATAGACAATGGTACAAGCTACAAGAACAAGGGGTACCAAACCAACTTTAACACCCAAGGTTTTAAAAATTAGAGCTGTCATCAAATTGGTAAGGATATTAGGTCAGTAGTTCACTAATCGAACTATTGAATTATTGATCGAACTGTCTGACTAAACTGGATTAAATCAAATAACTCGTTTGAATAAATCGATCTCTACAACAAAATTATATAGTTATTAAACGGATTGAACCAGAAGACTCGGTCTCTAAATATATCACGACACCTTCAGAATTTAAAAATATCATAATTTCACAAGTTTATTCTTTAAATTCAAGTTCTAAATATAATCATTATACAACAACAAAATAGTACAAAATATAAATCCATAAATTTTGTTCTTGAACAAATTATAATTGCATCATAAAGTGAATAACAAAATAATTTGTCTATTACATTTAATTCTAATGAAGAAAAATTGTTCCAAATAAGTTTTGAACAAAAATATACATATATTTTAATTTAATTTTTTAAAAAGATTTTAAAAATAGCGTAGTTTCATGTTAGAAAAAAAAGAAATTAACCTATTGGTTTTTCGTAACGGTTGGTTCTTCGGTTTTTATCGGTTTTGGCCAGTTCACACCAGTTCAATAGTTTATCTGATAAAGCAAAGTGAACCCTCTGGTTCTCGGTCTGACCGTCCAGTTAGGTCTGATTTTTAAATCAAATTTCTCTTCAATTCAGGTACATACCTGTAATATGGTGGAAGAACTGACTTGTTTTGTATTTTATCGCAAATATTGTGGATAGCAAGAGTCGCCACCGACTTTTCATTTATCCAATAAGGAAAGGGTGAAAAGAACAGGAAAGACCTTGGCATATTTTGAGTTTGGGGTGTAAGTTATTAAAAGGGAAGGTGTTAGAATCCTTTTCATCCGTGCTTATCTACGACCTCTTAATTGCTTAGCTCACTTTTAAAAAACTTTGTGTGTGTGTGATTTGTTTCAAAATATTTTGAAAAGTCAATGTAAGGCTAACTTTGTAATGATTCTTGTATTAGTCCTCAAGAATGCGTAAAATGTTTTTGAAAATATTTGTTTTTGAAAGTGTGATGTGAGAAATGTTTTGTTTAGGAAAGTTTGTGAGCAAGAGATTAAAAGTATCCTACCCACTCAAGGTCGTCCGTGTTATTTTACTTCTCCTTTAGAGATAGTGTTATCCATACCAAGAGAAGGGTCATCGTACGGTCATCGAAGACAACTAGTAAGGATACCTTAGCAATTTCGTAAGGGATTGTCATCTTATTATTCATAGGCAACTCGATGGACTAGATCATTTTTCCATAGGAAACATCAAAGGGACATTGAGGAACTTATGATCTTTTATTCGAGGGTCTTTGCTAAAGCATTCCTACTTTCGACGAACATGACTGTTATTTCAAAGGCAACAAATAGAGGATACCCTATAGGAGCAAGTGTGTTTGTTTCAGTTATTTATCTTGAAATTAGGGTTTTGCTATCGGTTGATTTTATCTTACCATACAAACCCCAATTACTAGCAATTGCATAGAAAATATAATAGCAGAAATATAAAGTGCGGAATGTAAAACCTAAAACTATTACAAGGCTTTGGGACAGTTACATAATAAGGAAATGTGGAAAATAAAATCCTAAACTATTACATTCTGAAAGTAATTACATAATAAGGAAAATGCGAAAAATATAAAGCTACGCTATTACAGTTGAATGTGCCATATACAATAGATCTAGAAAATAGGAAAAATAGAAAAATAGAAAGGAAATGTTTTTGGTGATTTTTTATGAAGAAAATAGTTTGATGATAATAATAAAATAAAACCTAAAAATTATAATTAATTTTAGTATTAAAAAAAGTTTAATTAAAATAAAATTTAATTGTTATAAAAAAACTTTAAACCTAATTTAATTAGAGTTAGTTAAAAGGTTATTAGGTTTTAATTAAAAGAATTAGGATTTATTAGTTAAAAAGAAGAAAATATGGTTAGGAAAAACAAGGAAAAAAAGAATGTTGGGGGTGGGTGTTGAACCCACGCCCCTAGGGTATCAGTGAACCTGCTTTACCACTGAGCCAGTGTTTCTTTGGTGTTTAGAGAATAGAAGCAACGTAACATATAATAAAACCTGTAAAATATTGGAAAATATAAAAAAAAAACATCAAAACATCAAAAGTCAAGGATCAAACTCACACCCTGGTAGTCTAATGTCTTATCATGCACGCGCTTGCCACTGGGGTGGCTTTTACATCTGGTATAGGAATGGAAACAAATAAATATGTCATAAACAAAATTAACTGGGCCGGAGAGGCACTGGAGCCCTAGCTCTAGTCCTCTTCTCCGGTGTATTCGTTTGTCAACCTGTATAAACAAATAGTGTTAGTGACTCAAAGATACACTATCCCCCTAATTTGGACCTTGTGAATTCAATGGTACCCTTGGTTTTTTCTAACTCCCTCTATATAAAGAGATACGAAGAAGACAACCTAAAACGGTGTAAACATGGCAAACCATTGTCCGGTTGTAATGGGATTTATGTGATGGGTCTATCCTGCATAGTTGCACCTCAGAAGCATGTTAGCAATGTTAGTATGCATCGAAATATAACAAAAACAAAAATATAAATTTCATACAAAGGTGGAAACTGGTGAGGCATGATTGTACGTTCAAGCCCTTTGGATCATCAAGATCGATCCAATCTTACCCTATAATGCTTCTGGAATTGATTTGGATGATTGATTGACCTTTAGAAATGTTGTGGACAAGGGTTTCAATTTGTCCTAGTTTTGACAATTTTTGTGTTTTTGGGAGGTGATATCTGGAAAGGTTTTTTCGTGTCCTTTGTCTTTTCTGAACAATGAGAATATATAGAGAAAAATTAGGTCAAGAAAGTGGGCTTGGACCTTTGTAGGAAAGCCTTTGATTTTATTTAATTTAATTTTAAATTTAAATAAATAAAATCAAAAATAAATGGAATAAAAATCAAAGGGGTGTATGAATAGGTTCAAAGGTTCACCATGAGGCCTAATACACGTGTAGACCTTGAAACATAAGCCCATTAGCCCAAAAATTCAAGTTTGATCAATTTGTGTTTCATCCATTTGAAGAAATGAAAAACACAAGAAGGGGGATGGGGGGGGGGGGGGGGGGTTGAATTGGAATTTTAAGAATCAATGCAGTAAAGAACACGTTTATTTTTATCCTGGTTCGTTTGAACTCAAACTACTTCAGTCCACCCGCCAAGGTGATTTCGCCTCTCTCCAACGAGGTCTTAATTCACTAATCAAACTTGATTACAAATCTACTTTGACAACTGTCAAAGTCTTCTTGAGTCCAAAACCATAACCCGGTTTTCTCAAGGAAATTCACTAAACAGTTAATTGAATATGTGTACAATGATGTTTCTAATAAACAGTATCACTAATAGTGATATTTTACACAGTTTAATATTGAACGTTGGGGATGAAGAATGATAGCGGCGTTACTGACTTTTCACGTGAGTTCTTCTTTTTATGCACAGTAGTTCATCACCTTGAAATATTCTTTTTGTCTACTTTATATATGCCTTACAATAGTGACATAAGAAGATACTTTTGGTATGTCCATAAGACGAGTTAGTGAGCTTTCCAAACCAGGAGATCCTTGTCTGTTTGTAGCCGTTACTTATGATCTTGCATTCATGGAATTGTAACGCTTCAGAGCTTCTTACATCAGAGGATGGATATTACCGTTCTCACATTCTTGCAAATTTTATTTTACTAAAAAAATGAATTTTCAAACTTCAAGATAGACATAAGCTTTGCATTCTTAAAATACCATTGTTTGCATATGACTATTTGTTCAATCAATAGAGAAATTCGCATGACAAATATTAGATGAACAAAAATCCTCTCAATGGACAGAATCACCTCAGACGGAAGTACATTCCCAATAACGGGTCTTTCATAATCAAGGGGCAGAGCATGGTGTCCCCCTAATCTGGGGAAGTCAAGTCAAGATTCGGAGAATCTCTCAAATGTTCCAAATAGCCAGGGGCAGATCTCCATCTGAATCACTTGGGGCATTGTACATGAATTCCAGCAACGAATCACGTGAAATTAAGAAAACATCTGCTGGCAGTGTGGCAACACTTACTACTATGGATAGTGACAATTCTCTGCACCCGATGAACACGGACATAGTTAAAAGATACTACACATGAGCAAAGACCCGCTAGGTTGACTGGCCTAGGAAAAAATAAGGGCATCTCGGCGAACCAAAAGGGTTCGGGCAAAAATTATGGATATACATATGAAAAAAATATGTACACCCAGCAAGTCGAAAACCTGAAAAGGAGGCTTAGGAAAAAAAAGGTATCCTAATCGATTGAAAATATGAATGGACGGTCCAGGCAAAAGTTAGGGATTAAAGCGTATGACTATATCCCGTCATCTCGTCACTCGTCTATCAGTAGAAGACTTATCGCCCTGATCAACATCTACTCGAGACTCCAAGAGTTGGGATAACATTTAAACCATCCACAAAATCTCGCAGATACTTTCTCCAACAGGTACAGAGGCAGGGGCATCCTACTATAAAGTCACTGCCATATCCTCAACATACAGCCTAATGATGTCAGGTGTTCTTATATCCCCGGCGGAGCAAAATTTCCAATTACTTACCCAGCATCTCAAGGAATTCCTTAGCCTGGTTCATAAGCTTTTCAGGATTCCTCAGCAGGATTTCAACAAAATCCCCAAGAAATGCACGGAGTTTTCCTTCCCCAACAGAGTTTATTTCTCTAACAACAAAAGATCTATCTCCCAACATTCAACTTCAAACAAAATCTGAAGACCTTCATTTTTCACCCCTAGCAACAATCAGGGATTTATTTTCCCTAACTCAACAATACAACAATGGGACAACTGACACGTTCATTCATTGCATTCATACATCATTTCTATAAACATCATAAAATATGCAGCACAAATGCGTATATGACAATCTCATTTATTTTGAGAGCATCATGCAATTCATACATCATGACATCACATGAAACCAACTTTACCTTTCCAGGTTGAGTTTGCAGAAAGACAAACGCTGTCAACCTATACAACAGGTCAAAGATTAATGCTCGGAACCAGACGGGGAAACTGTCTATATAACCATGTGGTATGAACGACCGAAGCAAGACAGGTTTACCAACAAATACAACAGAACACAGATTAATGCCCGAAACTGGACAGGGAAACTATCTATGTGGCTAACAAAACAAGTCCGAGATTAATACCTGTAACAAGCCAGGAGAACTATCTGTGGACGATCGACTGTAGATTAACACCTGTAACAAGCCAGGAAAACTATCTTTCTTTCTCAGGTCAGAGATTAATACCTGAAACCAGCCAGGATAACTATCTCAACGACCGACAATTTTCAAGTTCCAGATTAATACCTATAACAAGCCAGGAGAACTATTTGTCAACGACCGCCTGTAGATTAATACTTGTAACAAGCCAGGAAAACTATCTACATGAGGAGATTGAAGATTAATACCTGTAACAAGCCAGGAAAACTATCTTTCTTACTCAGGTCATAGATTAATACCTGAAACTAGCCAGGACAACTATCTCAACGACCAACAAAAACAAGTCTCAGATTAATACATGTAACAAGCCAAGAGAACTATTTGTGGACGACCGACTGTGGATTAATACCTGTAACAAGCCAGGAGAACTATCCACATGAAGTGATTGAAGATTAATACATGTAAGAAGCCAGGAAAACTATTTTTCTTTCTCAGGTCAGAGATTAATACTTGTAACAAGCCAGGACAACTATCTCAGTGACCGACAATTTTAAAGTTCTAGATTAATACCTGAAACCAGACAAGACGACTATCTGCGAACAACTGATATATAGAGTAACACCTGAAGCCAGACAGGAAAACTATCTACATAACCATACGAAGCAATCTTACATGGGTTCCTACTCATCATCCAGATGCGGTCTAATATAGACTCGTCCTGAAGTTATCTTACACGAGTTCCTTCTCATCATCCAGATGCAGTCTAACACAGACTCATCCCGAAGCAATCTTACATGGATTCCTTATCAACTCTCCAGATGCAGACTAACACGGACTCATCCTAAAACAGCCCTACACAGGCTCTTTCTAACACATTTTCAGGTAACGGTTAATTCCATTATCCCCAGCAAGTTACTGTGAAGCCTGGATTTCAACCATAAAATAGAAAACTTTCATCTCTCCAGAGATAACTCCTCAGTATATCCTTGGACAACTAAATCTATTAGACTCTATTCCCCACAAAGCTTTCCTCAAGCAGGAGAACGACAAAAACCAATATTCCCCAGCGGACTCATCCCCAGACAACAGGAATAGAAATCCCCATAAAGAGACCTCTTATGAAATCAGCATCTACTTTGGATGGCATCTTTAAGCCCATCTCCGACAAATCTGTGTCATCTTCTCCAAATGGAATCTATAAGCCCATTCTCGACATCATCAACCACCAGTGTTACTTCATGTGAGTGCAAATTTTTGAGCACTGTAGTGTTCAATCATCTTCCCCCTTCAGATCAAAAAGGCAGGCAAGCCAATCCAAATCCCCAGGTTTAAGAATATTGAACAGGGGAAGCTTTTGTATCCCAAAATTTTTCCTCCCATTTTTACTCAAGGCATGCTCCTAAAGGTCCTCAATTTCTCAAGGTTGACCAAGAATTGGCCAGACAAATTCTCCTCCTAAGCAATGAACCTTTAACTAGGGTTTCACTTTTCATCAAGATGTGTGAGCTCCAAAGGTCTAAAATGTTTTCCATTGTCCCAATATGTCTTCAAGATTGTCCATGCGAAGTTCCATGTCTTCCACTACATGTTTGCTCAGTCAATTGCTCAAATGCTTGAAAGTTAACCGTACTAGGTCAAAAGTCAAATATGCCCCATGACCAGTCAAACTTCAAGATTTTTGGTCAACATCATCATTTTGAAGTGATATCCATCATTTGATCAAGGGTTGATCATGATTCCTCAATAAATACTCATAATCCATCAAAAGTCAAAAATTGCTAAATTAGGGTTTCTACAGGAAAAGTCAACTGAACTTTGACCAGACATAACTTTCACATACTTCATCCATTTTTCCCCAACCAAAGCTCAATTTAAGAGAACGTCATTCCATACAACCTCTCTTTTCCCTCAAGATCAAGAGATGCACCATTTGAAAGATACAAAATCATACATTATAGGTCATTTTTAGAAAGTCAACAAAAGGCACTTTTTGTCAAGACCTTTTACATCAAAATAAATTCTTCAAATGCAAAACAGATCAAAATAGGGATTGAAGTAGACATCTTTGTCTTTCCAAAAAGTCAAAGATCATCATCATGAGATAATAATTTAGCAAGTTATGGCTTACCCAAGTTGGGAAAATTTTCCAAATTTCAAGAATTATGCATTGAATAAACTTGGATTGTTAAGGCAATGGCCCAACTTTTTGGACTTCAAACACCCTCCTAACATTATAAAGGACCTCTAAAAGCATTTCTACCTTATCTTGCATTTTTACTTTATTTTAATCATATTTGTTTTTATTTATTTCAAATAAATATAAAATAAATGGCACAAAATGTATAGAGATGGGCCTTGAACTTTGGGCCAGTGTTTTGGTTTGCTTAGAAGCCCAAAAATTCGTGCAAGAAGTGACCAGGTTCATCCAGCTCCCAAGATGGCATGAAATCATAAGTTATGGAAATTTTTAAAAATGAGTTTATGGCTTTATCATAGCCTTTAAAGCTTTGATTATTTCCTTCTTACCTTGTCCCCTCCATCTTCTCTATATAAGGGTGGCATTTGAAATCCTCAGGCACACATACCATTGCCTAAGAGAGCCACGCAAAATTACAAAAAATAATTCAAAGTTGTCAAATTTCCAACACCCATTTTCAGCCATCCTCCGTCCAAACCAAGGATTCAAACATCTCCCTGGGGCTTCCAGGAACTCAATCCAACCCTCTAGCACACGATTACATGCTCAGATCAGGCATATCATCACCATTCTGTTTTGGTAGTTTTGATAATCTCAAACTTTCTTTACATGTAATTTAAATTGATTCTCTTCACATATCCATATTATTATAGTTATTTGTTGATGTTCTAACTTACTACATGAGAAGCTAGGACCTTGAATCACGTTTTTCCATGTCCATGTCGTGCTAGAGTTTCAGATCCATAACTCATGATATAGGAGTTTTCAGGCCAATCTAAGACCAGATTCGTGATCAGGAAGAAATATCAAGTGAGACAGGGTCCTTTGCGCGTTTTGATTTAACGTATTTTGTAGGTTTTCCATTTTGATCAGCCGAAGAAGACGACCGAAGATCTACTCCAGCGTCGTTGACTCCTCTGACTCCGTTTGGGAGCAGGCGTGGCATTTTGGGGCTACCTGATTGGTTTCATTGAATTTTATCAACGTGCGTTTTTTATTTTTAATATATTTGATATTGTTTTTATATATAATACTATGCACTTGTTATAATGCATGAATGAAATGGAAGCTCAGTTGGTAAAGGCGTGCGTGCAAAAGGGAAATAACCTGGGTTCGAATCCTAGGTCCAACATTTTACATTTTCTAACATTTATTTGCAGGATTTAGAGTGTTGCACGCCTAAGCGTTCACCATATACATTCATGTTTGAGCCTTCTGATGTGATGCAAAGAAATCTGACCATCCTGGGGTGCATTTCCACCCTGCAACTCCAAGGGTGGTGCCTACTGGATCATTATTGGATCGTTGGACTCAGGCTTTTGGCCCTAACAAAAATTCCAAGCGCACCCCCATGTTTACTAATTATCTCCAGGCCCAATTTTCTTTTTCTTTATTTTTATTGTTTTATTATTTATTTCTTGTAATCATTTTTTTTAACAAATTATAAAAAATCAAAAATATTAAATATACTTAGGTTTTCTTAAATTAATTTTAATTTTGTAAATTAATTTAATTAATTATTTGGACATTATTTTATTAATTTAAAATCAACTAGATTTAGCTTTATTTCATTCAAATATTTTCTTAATAAAAACCTAAAAATGGTAGAATTAGTATATTTAATTGACAATCATTTTTTATTTTATTTAATTAATTAGGATCATATTATTCTCACTTTAACTAAGTGTTTTCTTAATAAACACAAAAACAACCAACACGATTTTCTCTTAGCAATTTCTTAGGGTTTTAGACGTTTCTTTATTTTGCGCGCATTTATTTTATTCTCGCATTTTTTATAATAATATACCTGCTGACAATATGTAATAGATTAAACTAGTAGTTTATCGCTTTCTTTATTTTTCTCCCATTTTGATATGTAAATTCCCCCTCCCCGAAGCACTGTAATAGCGTAGATTCAAAATCCTGCATTTTAAATTTCTGTAAAATATTAACTGTTAGTAGTTAGACTTGTATAGAAAGACTAATAACAAAATGTTAGCAAACCTACCTCAAGACTAAAATAACTAAACATAACACACATTGTACATATACACCTATAGGGTACCCCACTTTGGTTTCCTTTGGAAAAATAGTCATGTCCCTAGAGACGGGGACGTTTTAGCAAAGACCCGTAAATCAAAAAGATCATAGTCCCTCGATGACCCTACAGTTGCCTCTCGGTAGATGATCTATTCCCTAAACAAAATTGTTAAAGTGTCTCCACATGTTGCCTTTATGACTGTACGTCCCTTCGAATGTCCCTCAAATATCCAACGATAGGGCTACACCTCACTACTTCGAGGCCCCAGTCGAAGGAAGAAGAAAGGCAGATTGAATCTCATGCTGATTCCAGGCCCAATCGAAAGCAACACCCTCATTACTTCCAGGCCAAATCGAAGAGATCCAGAGAAGCAGAATTGAAGGGTTCTGCTTCCCAAATCGAAAAG
>CATIWC010002316.1:0-141333 GCA_948472305.1 Vicia faba | reverse complement strand
TACATTCAAATATTGATGCATTTGAGATTCAATTTGGATGTAATAGTGATCTAGGGTTTATATCTCCTGTCAAATACCCCCATTCAAAATTGTATCCCCCATCCCCATAATCATGTTGTAATAGCTTAGAACTTTAAATTCTCGCATTTTTACGCTTTCAATTATGCCATGATTAGAGAATTAGGGTTTGTATGCAAAAATCCAAATTAACAAATAGTTTGACCTAATCAAAGACAAAAATGCATGAAAATCAAACACAATGCACACTTGCACCTCTAGGATTATAATCCACTTGTTGCCTTCAAAAATGGGCCATGGTATGCATGTTGGGTACTTTGGCGAAACAAATACAAAACAAAAGATCATAGTCCCTCGATGACGCTATCTTAGTTGCCTAAACAAAAATGATCAAGTCCCTTAAGAAAATTTGCCAAAAATACTTAGCACAATTGCTATCATGGTCTATGTGATGACCCACGCCTGTCCCGTTCAACATCCTAACACAAGGTTGTTCACCAAATGCAATGGTGAAACAACAATGTTAAAAGGGGTAAAAACATAAGAAAGATTTTTGAGTAAAATAGGGTAGATAACTCTTAGTTACTTGATCAAAATTTTGCAAAAACATCCTTGCTATTTTCAAACACACTTCACAACACAATTTCAAAATATTATCCAAATCAAACTTTCAAAAGACAAAAATACCTTTGTATACATTCAAACAAGAATCATTACAAAGGTTGCCACAACGATGGCCTCTTTTTAAAACATCTTTCAAAACCACACACAAAGCACCATTTCAAACAATTGAAGAACACCATTTCAAACAATTGAAAAGCAAAGCAAGTGATCTAAACAAGTAACTAAGAGCCCATGGATAACCATGGATGAAAAGGGTGCTTTCACCTTCCCTTTGCATAATCTACTTCCCGAACCCAAGAAAACATCTCAAAGGTCTTTCCTGTGCTTTTAGACCTTTCCTTAGGATAAAATAAAAAGTCGGTGGCGACTCTTGCTAAACCGAAACATTTGCGAACACAAACACAAAACCTCAAGTCAGTTCTCCCACCGTATCACACATGATATATATCAAGCAATGAGGTTCTCAAAATAAATTAGATTGTTTTGTATGATGCGCATATGCATGTATCATGATGTATGGAAAAGTAATGTTTTAGTTGGGGGAAATAAATATCAGATAGCTGCTGGAGAATAGAGTTGAATTCTTCGTTTCCGCTGGGGATGACGAACGAAGATGATTGTGAGAATAGACCTGCAGGAGAGGATAACTCCATTGGGGAATAAAAATGACGAGGAGATTACTCTGTGGGAAAGAGATATTCTGCTGAGGATTCCACTGATAAATTCCGTTGGGATGAGTTATCGTTGCTGGTGATACTGAATCCTGTTGGGGCTTTGAATTTTGTTTGTGAAAGGAAAGAACTCCACTGGGGATGATCTTTCAGTTGCGACTTCACTGGGGATAACCTATTAGACTCTAATGGGGATAATCCTTTGAGCTTTGCTGGGGACAATCTTCCCTTGAACTCGGTTGGGGATATTTATTTTATACTCTGCCGGGGACAAACTTCCAGAGTCTGCTGGGGATGATTCTTCAATTCCACTGGGGAAGCTTTTTCAGACTGCGCTGGGAAAATTTTAAATCCACTGGGGATATCTTGTATTCTGCCGGGGAATATTCTTATACTCCGCTGGGGAATATTAAGACTGTCGGGGAATTTAAGCCTTTTTAGTGTTCATGGTAGATAAACTCTGCTTGGGGAGGGTATTACCGATTCATTCATTCATAGTTGCAAGTCTCAGCTGGGGAGAGTTATCGTTACTGTCTTACTCTGCGGGGAGTGAAAGTATCTTAACCATATTCTTCAGCTGAATTTACCTTGTACCTGGTGGACAGAGCAACTATACAGCTTGGATAATTCTCATTTGCCCCTGTTTCTGATATTACCAGTAATCGTCTTTTGTTTCGCATGCAAACATTTATGAGCAACAATTAATGTCAAGTGCATATATCAAAAATGAACATTGGACGTTCTTTGCAAAACAAAACAGATAAAGGAAAAATAGCTTGAAATTTCTTTGAAAATGAATTATATTGATTTTGAAGTTTGGCCTGTAAATAGGCGCTTTTGTACAAGAGACTGACGTCCTAGTAAGAGAACGCCGACGAACAAATAGAATTTATACAATTTGTGAAAATAAAACAAAACAGCTATGTGAATAATCCCACTGGGTTCCAACTCTGCTATTGCCTTTATGTCCTCGAGCATCTCATCACTTTGCTATTGATTGACGATTGATCAGATTGATTAGTGTCGTCCGAGCTTGATAGTCGATACGAAAGTCTGGTTTCAAGGTGATCCGAAGAGACATAGTGTTACGCTTTGATCCCTAATTTTTGCCTGGACCGCCCTTTCGGGTTTTCAGTCTACCGGGATACCCTTTTTTGCCCAAGCCTCCTTTTCAGGTTTTCGACTTGCCGGGTGTACAGATTTTTTTCATTTTCATCCCTTATTTTTGCCCGAACCCTTTTGGTTCGTCGGGAAGCCCTTATTTTTGCCTAGGCCAGTCGAACTAGCGGGTCTTTGATTATGCGTAGTATCTTTTCACTATGTCTGCATTGACGGGGTGAGGAAGGTCGTCACCATCCATGGTGGTTAGAATCATAGCTCCTCTTGAGAAAATGTTCTTAACCACAAATGGCCCTTCGTAAGTAGGGGTCCATTTGCCTTTGGGATCACCTTGAGGTAGAATGATGCACTTGATTACCAGATCCCCAACTTGATACTCTTGTCGTCTGACTTTCTTGTTAAATGCCTTGATCATCCGTTTTTGATACGTCTGACCATGACAAATAGCAGTAAGTCTGTTTTCGTCGATTAGGTTCAGCTGATCAAGCCGGGTCTGAATCCAGTCATCTTCGCTCAAACCTGCATCCTTCATAATCCAAAGAGAGGGTATCTGAAATTCAATGGGCAAGACAGCCTCCATGCCATAAACCAAGGAATAGGGTGTTTCCCCTGTTGACGTCCGCGCTGAGGTATGGTACCCATGAAGAGCAAATGGTAACAACTCGTGCCAATCTTTGTACGTCACCATCATCTTCTGCACAATCTTCTTAATGTTCTTATTAGCCGCTTCTACAGCCCCGTTCATCTTCGGCCGGTAAGGAGAAGAGTTGTGATGTTGTATCTTGAACTGCTTGCAGAGCTCAGTGATCATATTGTTATTTAGATTTGTACCATTATCCGTAATGATCCTCTCTGGTACACCGTATCGACAAATCAGATTGTGCCGAATGAACCGTGCTACGACGTTCTTGGTTACAGTAGCAAAGGAAGCTGCTTCAACCCACTTTGTAAAATAATCAATTGCTACCAGGATGAAACGATGCCCTTTGGATGTCGTAGGTCTGATCTCACCAATCATATCAATGCCCCACATTACAAAAGGCCAATGTGTCGTCAAGACATTCAGAGGTACTGGAGGGATGTGCACCTTATCAGCATAGACTTGGCACTTGTGACAGGTCCGAGAATGCTGATAATAGTCGGCTTCCATAATGGACCAGTAGTATCCTGCCCGAAGGATTTTCTTTTCCATGGTGTGTCCACTAGAATGAGTCCCGAAAGTACCTTCATGTAAATCTGCCATGATCCTTTCTGCTTCATTCTTATCCACACATCGCAGTAAGGTTGAATCATGGTTTCGCTTGTAAAGAATGCCATTGCTGATGAAGAACTTTATCGCGAATCTCCTCAGAAACTTCTTATCATTAACAGATGCACCCTCGGGGTATTCCTGAGCCTCAGGATACCTCTTCACCTCATGAAACCAGGGTTTATCTGCTACCTCTTCAGTTTCAATATATAAGCAATGTGCAGGTTCGTCCAATCTTTCAATGATAATTCGGGGAGCTTCGTTGTCCCAATTGACTTTGAACATAGAAGACATCGTAGCCAGCGCGTCCGCCAACTGATTCTCCTCTCTAGGGAAGTGTTCAAGGGTTATCTCCTCAAAGTGGGGAAGCAATGTAAACACATACTCCTTGTAAGAAATAAGATTTGGGTGTTTCGTATCCCACTCGCCTTTGATCTGACTGATCACGAGAGCGGAATCTCCGAAGACACTTAGAAACTTAATCCTTAGGTCAATTGCAGCTCGAAGACCCATGCTGCACGCTTCATACTCCGCCATATTGTTGGTGCAGTTGAAACATAGTCGGGCGGTGAACGGAGTATAAGAGCCTTTAGGAGATATGATCACGGCGCCAATGCCATTACCCAAAGCGTTTGAAGCTTCATCAAAGTACATAGACCATCATGATCCTTCCTCAGGTCCTTCATCCGGTCCAGGTATCTCACAGTCAGTTACTAACATGATATTCTCATCCGGGAATTCGAAGTTCATAGACTGGTAATCATCCACTGCCTGATGTGCCAAATGGTCTGCTAACACACCTCCCTTGATTGCCTTTTGGGTCGTATATTGGATGTCATACTCAGTCAAGATCATCTGCCATCTTGATATTCTTCCGGACAAGGCAGGCTTCTCGAAGATATACTTGATTGGATCCATCTTTGATATCAATAGAGTAGTGTGAGTCAGCATATACTGTCTCAGCCGGCGAGCAGCCCATGCCAAAGCGCAACAAGTTTTCTCAAGCAACGAGTATCGGGTCTCGCAGTCGGTAAACTTTTTGCTAAGGTAGTAAATAGCATGCTCTTTTCGGCCAGACTCGTCATGCTGCCCCAGCACACACCCCATTGAGTTGTCGAGTACTGTCAAGTATAAGATCAAAGGTCTCCCTTCAACTGGAGGCATCAGAATGGGTGGCTCTTGGAGATACTCTTTGATTCTTTCGAAAGTGGCCTGGCATTCATCGTTCCAACATACTACTTGATCTTTCTTCAGTAACTTGAAGATTGGCTCACAAGTAGTAGTCAGGTGCGAGATGAATCGAGCAATGTAGTTCAGACGTCCCAGAAAGCCTCTGACTTCTTTCTCTGTTCTGGGAGTTGGAATTTCCTGTATAGCCTTCACCTTTACAACGAAACCCAGCAGTTTACCGGATCTCACTCCGAAGGTGCACTTGTTCGGGTTTAACCTCAGCTTGTACTATTTCAACCTGTCAAATAACTTCTGAAGGTGATAAAGATGCTCTTCATCAGTCTGAGATCTTGCAATCATTTCGTCAACATATACCTCAATCTCATGATGGATCATGTCATGGAACAAGGAGACCATGGCACGTTGATACGTTGCCCCAGTATTCTTCAATCCAAAAGGCATGACTTTGTAGCAAAAGGTACCCCATTGAGTAACAAAGGTTATCTTCTCCATGTCTTCGGGAGCCATTTTAATCTGATTATAACCGGAGAAACCATCCATAAAGGAAAATACCTTATGTTGAGCAGTGTTGTAAACCAGAACGTTGATATGAGGCAGAGGGAAATCATCTTTGGGGCTTTCCCTGTTCAAATCCATGTAGTCAACACACATTCGAACCTTACCATCCTTCTTCGGCACTGGAACCGCGTTGGCCACCCATCGAGGGTAAGAAGTAACTGCTAGAAAACCGGCGTCAAACTGTTTCATAACTTCAGCCTTGATTTTCTCAGACATCTCCGGGCGCATTCGGCGAACTTTCTATTTTACTAGAGGACAGTCTTCCTTAGTAGGCAATCGGTGAACCACAATATCGGTATCCAAACCAGGCATATCTTCATAAGACCAGGCAAAGATCTCAACCTAGTCACGCAGCATCTGAATCAATCGTTGCTTCACACTAGTTTCCAGATTTGCACCGATCTTGACCTCTTTCTTGTCCTCTTCTGTACCCAGAATTACTGACTCCACCGGCTCTTCGTGCGGCTGAATAACCCTCTCTTCCTGAAGTAACAATCTTACAAGTTCACCAGGCACTTCACAATCATCTTCACCTTCGTCTTCGGTTAAGTTGATCTGACTTTCGAAGTCATAACTAGAAGTAGTAGAGTCGTTACCAGTGAGATCCAGAGTGGATGTAGACCTGTATATGTGAGTGTGTGTAAAATAGCTGTTTTGCAATATGTAATAAAAGAAAAACAAGGAGCGCAAAATTTGAAATGCAAGAAAATGTCCAATGCTTTTATTAATGATATATGAAAATGACACACATAAAGCCCTCACAAATGAAGCCACAGTGCCCCGGGTAAGACACCGGACCATAGAGTTTAAAACATTGTCTGTTACAAATCCAAAATAAAAGTCTCATTACTGGGTAACAAAAGAAATTGGGATGAAGTCCTTTGAGATCCAGTTGCTTAGTCCTCTATCAGTAGTAGGATAAATCCAACTGACGAACTCAAACTCTTCAACATCGTCTTCAATGGCATTCACTCCTGAATTGCTGATGAACAAGGGAGGTCTTTCGATCCGTGCATTCCGAACAACCTTCTGAGCTTCTGCAGTGAAATCCGAACCAAACTTGTTAGTCTTCTATGCAAAATCAGGGAGTTGGCCCCAATTTTCACACCCACCTTTCTTAACAACAGCCCGGGCATTCCTGAAGGAGGCCATCTTCATGGGAGGATCTTCAACAACAGTCTCAATTGATGCCAGTGTCTGGGGAACCTCTTCAAAATGATGAAACGGGGTCTCAATGAACTCCCCATCCATTTCTACATATCAGAAAGAGTTGAGGTGGCTCACCATGTACTCCTCTTCTCCTTGCACTGTCACAATTTTCCCTTTCACCGGGTACTTCAGCTTCTGGTGGAGCGTTGAGGTTACTGCCCCAGCTTTGTGGATCCACGGACGACCCAGCAAACAAGAATAAGATGGCCGAATGTTCATCACATAGAATGTAGAGGTGAAAACCTGAGAACCAACCTTAATCGGAATATCCACTTCTCCATGCACCATCCTCTTAGACCCATCAAAAGCCATGACGACAATGTTGCTTGGCTTTAGCTCCAACCCTTCATAGTCTAACCGGTCTAGAGATTTCTTAGGCAAAACATTCAATGAGGAACCAGTATCCACCAATAAATGAGCAAGAATAGTGCCCCTGCATTCAATGGAGACATGTAGGGCATCGTTGTGATTCTTCCCCTTAGCAGTCAAGTCGATGTCAGAGAAACCCAACCCATTATCAGCAGTCAGACTAGCCACACAATCTTTAAACTGATCAGCTAATGTTTCATGAGGTACGTGTGCAGTCCTCAGGAAAGCAATCAGAGCCTTGGCATGGGCTTCTGAGCAAAGAAACAATGATAACATAGAGATTTTGGATGGGGTTTGCCCCAGCTGCTCGACTACATTGTAGTCGCTCTTTTTTATGATCTTCAAAATTTCCTCCATCTCTTGTCTAGAGGCTTCAACAATAATTTTCTTCGGTGCCTGCGTCTGGGCAGGCTCATCAGTGGTCCCTTTGCCCCGAGTGTCGGATGAGTCGGAAACAGGGGTCAAAACTAGGACCTGAATGGGAACAGTAGCAGGTACACTGGCATGTGTAATAACAACAGGTTTCCGGGTAGTTGGTGGAGAGATATCAGGGGAGAAAAGTCTTCCGCTGCGGGTGACTTTGGTAGGTCCAACAATGTTGCTAACGTCAGTATCAGCATCCAAATTTTGTTTAACTTCGTGAAAATAAACATCAGCCCCGTAGTGCCAAGGGACAACTTTATCAGATGTATAGGGGATAGGCTCTGGAACAGTGATGATCAATGGTGCGATTCTTGGAACAGATGTAATTCTAACAGGCTTTCTCGAGGAAGCCTTGGAAGAATTGTCGAAAATGGTGATAATAGCAACTTCTTCAGTAGGGATCAAAGGAACAAGAGTCTTTTCAAACAGAATTTCTTTATTATCCATCAGGCGTTGGACACCTGACTTCAAAATATGGCAACCGGTAGGTAGGACAGAACCCATACGACAACCTTCGTCACAGTCCGGAAATAAACCGGCTAGCAAAAGGTTCTTCTTCACAGTCATCAAAGGGGTAACAATGTCGTTCACAGAAACCACAAATGAGTCTTCATCTACAGCGTTCACTCCATGCTTGGGCATAAGAGCTGTCACAACATTAGGTCTTTCAGGTGCTTCGAACTCAATCTCCTTAGCATCAATCAAGTCCTGTATCTTGTTCTTTAAAACCCAACAATCATCTGTATCATGCCCCGAGCTATCAGAGTGAAAAGCACAGTGGGCATTAGGGTTGTACTTTGGTGATGTAGTGTTGGGATTCTGTGGGGCCTCCCTTGGAATCATTAGATTGGTCTTTAATAACTGCGACAGAATCTCGGATAAAGTCATGTTGAGCTGAGTGAATTTCCTTCGCGTTCTCTCGGCCTTTAGTTGATTGTTGTGCTGAGAAGCACCAGCAGGTCTTGAAATAACAACCACATTAACAGCTTGGCGGCGTTCAGGTCTATTCTGGCTTTTCGAACTATAAACAACATTAGACTCCTTCTTAAAAGGCTTCTTCTCGGTGCCTGATGAAGAACCCTTCTGTATTTTGCCAGACTTAATACCAGCCTCAATCCTTTCTTCGGTCATGATCAGCTCTGTGAACCCGGACGAAGAACTTCCAATCAGGTGGTTGAAATACGGACCAGACAAGGTCCCCAGAAACATATCAACTAACTCCCTATCAGCCAAGGGTGGTTGCACTCTTCCAGCGAGGTCCCTCCACTTCTGAGCATAATCTTTGAAGCCTTCGCCCGCACCCATAGACATACCTTGGAGTTGGGTACGCGTGGGAGCGAGGTCGGCATTGTACTGGTACTGCTTGTACAAAGCAGCAGCCAAGTCCTCCCAATTACGGATGCTAGTTCCTTCCAACTGGTAAAAACATTCAAGCTGAGTCCCTGAGAGACTGTCTTGAAAGAAGTGGATCCATAGGTTCTTGTCAGCGGTGTACGGCTGAATCTTCCTTACATACGACCGGAGGTGCAGTTTCGGACAAGAAACTCCATCGTAATTAGTAAAGGCTGGTGAATTGAACTTGTGGGGAATCACCACTCCAGATGATAGACCCAGATCACCAAATTCCAGACTAGGCACCTTCTGAACTTCCATCGCACTCAATCGGTATTCCAGTTGCTTGTATCTATCCTCAGCCGGAGGATACTGGTCTTCGTCGAAGTCCGTCTCGTTGTCTGAAACCACAGGGCTAGGAGCCCTCCTTTCTTCCTGACTATCTTTCCCTCCAGATGAGGTGGTCAAATCAACTTCATCTCGTAGCCTGTTTCCAAACCTGTGACCCATGTTAAACAGGATCGTCTTCTTCTTCTTCTTCTTCTTCTTCTTCTTCTTCTCTTTCAAGATAAGGGACTTTAGATCTTGCTGACCCTTAGCTATATTCATGAATAATTCTTGGAACTGGGCATTTTGAGCCTGTAGAGCCTTGATTGCTTGTTCAGTTGATGGTCAGAAGACATGATGCTGAAATAAACAGCGAAGAAGATGAGAAAACCTGTAAGGGTACCTGTTATGAGGTGTATGGAATGAAATGCGTATGATATGATTTCAAAGACATCGAGAGATTCAAATTCGTAAACAAGAAATGAAACACACTTTTATTAGATAAACTTTGAAATTAATTGTTCAACAAATTGCCCTTAAGGCGTTACAAGAAAGGAAATACTGAAAAGTAAATAAAAACTGGAAATAATCAAAGGACATCAGCGCTCCCATGGTCGTTTGCCTTTAGTGCTGACATAGTCATTGATGATCTGCTCCCTCTCCAGCTACCTAGTCAACTTCTGGATCTTTCGCTCTTGCTCGTGATACTTTTCTCTATAAGTATCCCGCTCTTCTCTTAGCTGCATCCATGATCTCTTCAATGCCCCAATGTCAGTAGGCATGTAAGGGTGGAGAATGGTAGGAGGAACCCCTTCCTCGTCAGCAACTTCAACAATGATATGAAAGACGGCTTCATAGGGAATTCCCAGCTTTTGGGCACGTATGCGAACCCATCGGAGATATGGTTCCATTGGTAGAGAAGTCTTCGCACCCAGCTCGTGTGGATTAGATCTATGTACTCTATCCCAAGCCCTTATGAATTTGTGGCGTTGCTCGTCACTATCCCCTTGGAAATCAAAGATTATACTAGGCATTAGCAACTCATGAGGTCCTTCCCTCCTAGCACGCCCAAATTGACGTAAGGCCAAGCATGGATTGTAAGTAATTCCTCCATTGGTTCCTATTAGTGGAACATTGGGGTATTCCCCACAGCGATCAATAATGGCCACCTCGTCCATACCCTTAATAGTCCAAATGATGTCATTGTGAGAGAGAGACATAACCCTATAAGCCCAGCCCATGCCTTCTTTATTCTTCAGAACTGATTTGGGGAGGTGAGAAATAAACCACCTCGCCAACAAAGGAGCACAACACATCAAGGTTCCCCGCTTCCGAGCAGTACGGGCATAAAGCTGATGAAGAATGTCTCCCAAGAGAGTGGGTACAGGATTACCAGAGATGAAATTTTTTACTGCATTCACATCAACAAAGGAGTCAAAGTTAGGAAACAATACCAAGCCATATATCAGAAGAGCCAGAATATCTTCAAATTCCTGGAAGTCTAGACTATCCCAGAAATGATTAGCCTTACCAACCAAGAACTTAGTTAGAAAGCCCTTTGCTCCACTACGAGTTTCCCAATTAGCCATTACCTCATCCTTTTTCATATGAAGGGCTGAAGCAATCTCTTCTGGCCTAAGGATCTTCTCCCAACCTGTGAACGGGGTCTACTCTAGAATAGAGATACCGAGCAGACCAGAGAACTCTTCCAAGATAGGGACCAACTGGTAGTCCTGAAAAGTAAAGCAATGGTACAGTGGATCAAAGAACTGGACTAGGACAGTCATCATCTGCTCTTCCAATTTGGAGGTGACCAAACTAAGAAGATGCCCATGTCTTCTGATGAAGGAGGTAGTATCAGACATCTTGGCAACCAATTCTTTGAGCATAGTGGGAACCTGGACAAAGTTGATCCGGATGGTATTCCTACGCATGGGTGCCATGACCTACAAAACAGAACAAAGATGAATCCCTCTTGTCTTTGAAATAGGTTAGTCCAATGCAAGATGTATGCAATGTTATGATGTCATGATGTCATGATGTCATGATAGAAAGCACACCACAAGTATCCACACATAGCAAACATGGTAAAGGCACACAAGTCACACAGAGAGCCCTTAGATTTCAGGCTGGCAAGGAGTCTAGGTACTACCCTCTTTCAGTTCAGTTGGTTCAAACCTATCCTAAAAATAGTAACCGGGTTCTAGAGGATCTCAATATCACTAACTACCCTCGATCGGTCATAATTCCAGTTTAGCAACCTTTTCTTGCGGCCGGAATCATCGCGAGAGTTCAGTCTCAATTAGTGTAGCATACTGCAACTGTTCTATGGCCAAGTTGGTCAATTTAAAGGTTCTAAGGTTAGTTGGTGCTTAATGACCCCTTAGCAGACCCATATTCTCCTCGTTGCGCCACAAGGGATATCGGTACATACTAAAGTGCCACACCAACGTAGCTACTGCTTCAACCGTATCGGTCTACGTCGTACAGTTCCCTCACAGTTTATTTCTACTTACCTAAAGGGTATCCCCAGATCCGGGTTAGGATCTATAGTAACTCTGATACAAGCCCACAATTATAAAGCATACAAAGCAAGCAATTGAAAACATTATGAACTATTCCTAAGGTACACCCCACTTATAAAGCGTCCCCAGCAGAGTCGCTAGTTCTGTGATACGGTGGGAAGAACTGACTGTTTTTGGATATGCTGGTTTGCGTTTTGCGTTTGTTTTTGCAAAATGTCGCGGTAAGCAAGAGTCGCCACCGGATTTTATTTTATCCAACAAGGAAAGGAAAAAAGCACAGAAAAATTCTTTTTTCGAGATATTTCTCGGGTTCGGGGGGTAGATTATAGAAAGGGAAGGTGTTAGCACCCTTTCTATCCGTGGTTATCCACGGGCCCTTAGGTACTTGCTCAAATGTTTTCAAAATTGTTTTCTTTGTGCTTGTGGGTTTGAAAAAAAGTTTTTGTTTGAAAACTTCGATTTAACTCTTGCTTCTGTCCTCAAGAGCATATGAAGAGTTTTTGAAAACTTTGTTCGAAAAGTGTAAGTGTGAAAAAGATTTTGTTTTTTGAAAGAGCAAGTACTTAAGAACCATCTACCTACTCGAAAAAGGAATCGTTGTATCCTATCTTCCTTTAGACAATGCTATCCCACTATGAATGAGTAGGTATCACCGTCGTTGGAGTTTTAAGGGTCAATTCGAATGCGGGGCTTACGGTCACCAAAGCAATGTTAGGACGCTTTAGCGGTAACCCTAATGTCTTAGATCATTTGTTTTGAGGCAACAATATCTGAGGCAACCGTTTCGAGGCGACTATGATCTTTGGACAAGAGGGCGACCTCTAAAGTGACCTATACTTAATGACCGTGTTACAAAGGCAACCAAGTGGGGTGTACCCTAAGAGTACGCATGTGCGAGTGTGTCATTTTCAGTTAATTTTATCTTTGTACATGTTAATGGTGATCTATGTTGATTTTAGGTTGAAACATTCAATCTTGTCATACATACCTATTATCAAACATCTAACAGTTATATTTCGGGGAAAATAAATTGCGGAAATTAAATTACAAGGCGTCGGGTATTTACATCGCCAAAAGCAACCCTTTTGAAATTTAAATGCGGAAAAATAAATAAAGCGATAAAAATAATTAAATGGTCCTAATTATCTATTATATTCCGGGAACAAATACAATATTGAATAAATAGATCGCGTGCGGAAAATTAAATCGAGCGCATTTAGGGTTTTGACCCTTTGTTATTAAAGAAAAGATTTTTTTGTTATTTGTTTTTGAATTAAGAAAGAAATTATCTAAGTTAATTATTAAATAAATAAATAAATAAATTAATTAATGAAAATAAGTAATTTTGTGGATTTTTGGTATTTAAAGAAATAAAATCAAAATTAATCAATGTTAGTAAAAAACCTAATTAGGTCTAATCAATTTTAATTATTTACAAAAATATATTAAAGTTATGTCTAATTAAAGCCTAAATTAATTAAATTAATATTTGTTAATAAAAAATAAAATACTAAAATTTAATGTAATAAAGAAAATATTTTTGGTTTTAATTTTATAAAGGAAAAATAAAATTTGATTGGTTAGAAAATAATAAAAATTATCAAATCAATTAAAACAAAAAAACAAATAAAATGGAGAGAGTTAGAAGTGTTTGGGCCTGAAAAGGAGGTCAGAATAGCAATTGTATGGCCCATTAGGCGCTGACCCTGTTGACTTTCTGGATTCCCTGTGCGCGCTTGGACTTGGTCCATGGTAGACCATCATCACTGGATCACCAGATTTGGCCTATGGCCATCTAGCCATCAGATACTTGAGGACGCATGATGAGCTTCACGCTTGGAGACACACAAGATTACCTGAAGAAAAAAATATAACAAATAGCATGGGGGACCTGGGATCAAACCCAGGTCCTGTTGGATGTTGGATGCACACGTTTAACACTCAGCCACTTTGCTTCATTTGTTAGGTATATACAAAGTAATAATAATATGAGAAAATGGATTAATGTGCCAGAAAAATAAAAAAAAATGCGTGCGCATTTTGAATCATCCATTGGGGGATTGACACGTCTCCGTCCCCAACCTCCATCCCCTGTAACTTTACCTGCGGATTTGGATCTGCAGCTAAATGCGCATGTCGATCCTAAAATTAATTCCAGGCCATAAAAACAACCTCCAAAGGCATGGTTAGGTTCGTCTCCCTCTCCTGAGTGCAACCATGTCTATCACGAGATTCAATTTCACCTGAAACGCAAACCCCTAAAATCCAACATGAAACCCTAGCCATGCTGTTATGAGATTACAGTCCATATAAATCAAATTAAGTTTTGCCAAAAGTTTAGAAATCTCATAAGAATCACAAATATGTCCATGATTTGCCAGAATGATGCAAAAATAGAGAGCTATGATTTCGAATACAGGGCCAATAAACGTGATACTTACAGCGCTATAAGAGGTCGAAAAATGCTTGCTTTTGATCCCAGAAGGTTGAGTGAATACCCAACAATCGATTGGGATAACTCTTTTCTTCTGAAAATCTCTCTTGCTATGATTTTGAATTCTCACTTTTTCACCACTTTTTCAAGTTTTTCTTTGCTTGTTCTTGCAGCCTCTAGCCCTCAATTTCGTGTGCCTCTCTTGCTTATGTATTATGGAATGCATTAGGTTAACAATTATGGTCCAAATCTTCTCCCATCATGGCTTGCATATTTGATTTGATTTCCATTTGAAAGCTTTCCTAATTTGTCAAAAACCATCTTTTTGTATATGATATGGTGAGATACTAATTTGATGTTGATCATGATGATGATTAAGTCCTAAAACAATAAAAAAGATCTCAAGTAATCAATATTTGGATTTTACATGATTTAATTTGATTTAAAATGAAATAATTCAATAAAAAATCAAATAAAATAATAAAATAGATAAATGGACACATGGCTGAAGCTAGGACACGTGGACAATGATTCAAGCTCAAATCAAGTGGAAAAGAATGGGCCCATTTGACAAAATATGACGTTTTGGGGATAGTTGACTTTTGGCAATTTTGCAAAAATGCCCAACTTCAACAATGCATAACTTCTTCAATTTTGAACTTTTGGAAGTATTCTTAGACTTTCTAGAAAGCTTGAGATGCCCTCTAACGGACCCTTTTGGTCACATCTCATTTTGATATTCCATGCTCAAGGTATAAGCTTTAGAAAAAAATGTGTTTTTGTTGACTTTCAAAAATGACCTATAATGTCCAAATTTATAACTTCTTGTGAGTGCATTTTTTTATCTTGGGGTATGAAGATGGATTGTAGGAAATTGCATCCTCTTCAAAATGAGCTTTGGATGGGTCATTTATCATAAAGTATGAGAAAATTATGCTTGGTCAAAGTTGAGTTGACTTTTCCTACAAAACCCTAATTTAGCAACTTTTGAGTCTTGATGAATTTTGAGCAATCCTTGATGAATCATGATCAACCCTTGATCAAATGATGAAATGTCCTTCAAAATGAGAATGTTGACAAAAAATCTTGAAGTTTGACTACTTGTAGGTCACAGTTGACTTTTGCCCTAGCACAGTCGATTTTTGGACCCTTTGAGCAATTGACTGAGCAAACTTCCTCTGCAAGGCTTGAAATTTGACATGGATGATCTTGAGAACATATTAGGAAATTGGGGAGCACTTGAGGTCATTTGGACTCAAGGATCTTGATTCAACACAAAATCCTAATTTGGGGTTGACTGCCTTAGGAGATAGCTTGACTGTCCAACTCTTGAGCAATCTTGAGCCACTTGGAGATTTTTCTTGCAATTCTTTGAGAAATATGAGAGGGAACATTTTGGGGTACAACAGCTGCCCCTGTTCAATCTTCTTAAACCTGAGGATGTAGATTGGCTTTCGTGCCTTTCGTGATCCGAAGGTGGAAGATGATTGAACATTAGAGTGCCCAGAAATTTGCACTCGCATGAAGTGGTATCAACCTGGTGATGTCGGGAATGGACTTACAGATGCCATTTCGATATTGTTGATAGGAGGATGGGCTTACAGATTCCATCTGTAGGAGCGTCGATCGCATAAGAGATTCCTTAACGAGAACTTACATACCTGTTGTTGTAGAAGATTCCGCTGGGGAAGCCTGGTTTTTGTTGGGATTTAGGAACTTGCTTGTACTTCAACTGAGAGAATGCCTCGGCTGAGTCTTAAGAACTTTTCCATAATTCAACTGGGGGGAAACATCTTCATCAAGATCTAGGACTGTCTGGTCTTCAACGTAGTATATCGTTGATATTGTAGAACTCGTCCACACTATGACGGAGGAAAACATCTTCATCAAGATCTAGGAACTGTCTCGTCTTCAACGTAGTATACCATTGAGATTGTAGAACTTGTCCACACTATGACGGAGGAAACATCTTCATCAAGATCTAGGAACTGTCTGGTCTTCAACGTAGTATACCGTTGAGATTATAGAACTCGTTCACACTTTGACGGAGGAAAACATCAAGATCTAGGAACTGTCTGGTCTTCAACGTAGTATACCGTTGAGATTGTAGAACTCGTCCACACTATGACGGAGGGAAACATCTTCATCAAGATCTAGGAATTGTCTGGTCTTCAACGTAGTATACCGTTGAGATTGTATAACTCGTCCACACTTTGATGGAGTAAAACATCAAGATCTAGGAACTGTCTGGTCTTCAACGTAGTATACTGTTGAGATTGTAGAACTCGTCCATACTATGACGGAGGGAAACATCTTCATCAAGATCTAGGAACTGTCTGGTCTTCAACGTAGTATACTGTTGAGATTGTAAAACTCGTCCACACTTTGACGGAGGAAAACATCAAGATCTAGGAACTGTCTGGTCTTCAACATAGTATACCGTTGAGATTGCAGAACTCGTCCACACTTTGACAGAGGGAAACATCTTCATCAAGATCTAGGAACTGTATGGTCTTCAACGTAGTATACCGTTGAGATTGTAGAACTCGTCCACACTTTGACGGAGGGAAACATCTTCATCAAGATCTAGGAGTTATATGGTCTTCAACGTAGTATACCGTTGAGATTGTAGAACTCGTCCACACTATGACGGAGGAAAATTATCGATACTGAGAACCTTATCTGAAATTCAACCGAGGATAATTCAGTTGAAATTTAAGAACCGGTCAGGTCTTCGACATAGCTGAGAACTTAACTGCATCTTTCCTGAAAGGTAAAAGTCTATCGTATGCAATGCATGATATATATAAAGCAATGATGTTCTCAAAATAAATGAGATTGTTTTGTATGATGCGTATATGCATGTATCATGATGTATGGAAAAGTAATGTTTTAGCTGGGGAAAATAAATCCCGGATAGCTGCTGGAGAATAGAGTTGAATTCTTCGTTTCCACTGGGGATGACGAACGTAGATGATTGTGAGAATAGACCTGCAGGAGAGGATAAATCCGTTGGGGAATAAAACTGATGAGGAGATTACTCTGTGGGGAAGAGATATTCTACTGAGGATTCCACTGATAAATTCCGTTGGGATGAGTTATTGTTGCTGGTGATATTGAATCATGTTGGGGCTTTGAATTCTGTTTGTGAAAGGAAAGAACTCCGCTGGGGATGATCTTTCAGTTGCGAATTCACTGGGGATAACCTGTTAGACTCTAATGGGGATAATCCTTTGAGCTTTGCTGGGGACAATCTTCCTTTGAACTCGACTGGGGATATTTATTTTTATACTCTGCCGGGGACAAACTTCCAGAGTCTGCTGGGGATGATTCTTCAATTCCACTGGGGAAGCTTTTTCAGACTGCGCTGGGAAAATTTTAAATCCACTTGGGATATCTTGTATTCTGCCGGGGAATATTCTTATACTCCGCTGGGGAATATTATGACTGCCGGGGAATTTAAGCCTTTTCAGTGTTGATGGTAGATAAACTCTGCTTGGGGAGGGTATTACCGATTCATTCATTCATAGTTGCAAGTCTTAGCTGGGGAGAGTTATTGTTACTGTCTTACTCTGCGGGGAGTGAAAGTATCTTAACCATATTCTTCATCTGAATTTACCTTGTACCTGGTGGACAGAGCAACTATACAACTTGGATAATTCTCATTTACCCATGTTTCTGATATTACCAGTAATCATCTTTTGTTTCGCATGCAAACATTTATGAGCAACAATTAATGTCAAGTGCATATATCAAAAATGAACATTGGACGTTCTTTGCAAAACAAAACAGATAAAGGAAAAATAGCTTGAAATTTCTTTGAAAATGAATTATATTGATTTTGAAGTTTGTCCTGTAAATAGGCGCTTTTGTACAAGAGACTGACGTCCTAGTAAGAGAACACCTCTGAACAAATAGAATTTATACAATTTGTGAAAAGAAAACAAAACAGCTATGTGAATAATCCCACTGGGTTCCAACTCTGCTATTGCCTTTATGTCCTCGAGCATCTCATCACTTTGCTATTGGTTGATGATAGATCAGATTTATTAGTGCCATCCGAGATTGATAGTGATACGGAAGTCTGGTTGCAAGGTGATTCGAAGAGACATAATGTTACGCTTTGATCCCTAATTTTTTCCTGGACCGCCCTTTCGGGTTTTCAGTCCATCGGGATACCCTTTTTTGCCCAAGCCGCCTTTTCAGGTTTTCGACTTGCCGGGTGTATAGATTTTTTTCATTTTCATCCCTTATTTTTGCCCGAACCCTTTTGGTTCGCCGGTGTGATCGGTGGATCTGGAACTGACTGTTTAACGCTGGTTCGCGAAATGTCGCGGAAGCAAGAGTCGCCACCGTCTTTTATTTTCTCCAAATGGAAAGGACAAAAGCACAGAAAAATTCCTTAAAGAGATTGCTCTCGGTTCGGGAGGTAGATTATAGAAAGGGAAGGTGCTAGCACCCTTTCTATCCATGGTTATCCATGGGCTCTTAGATACTTGCTCAATGTGTTTTCAAAATTGTTTGTTTGATTTTCAATTGTGGGTTTTAAAAAGTTTCTTCGAAAAATTTCAGTTCGACTCTTGTATCGGTCCTCAAGAGTGTTTGAAAAATTGCTTTCGAAAGCTTTTTGAAAAGGTGTCGGTGTGAAAATTATTTTGTTTTGAAATTTAGAGCAAGTATCTACGAGAACCTACCTACCCTAAGGAATTCGTCTGTGTAAATGTCCTTTAAAGTAGTGCCATCCCACCATTGAGAGGTAGGTAGCACCACCGTTGGAGGTGTTCGGGTCAATTCGAGTTTAGGGACACGGTGATCACCAGAGCAATGGGAAGACACCTTAGAAGCTACCCTCATGCCAGGTTCCCGGACCATGAGGACTTACTAAGACATCCTCTACTCGACGATCACCTTTCGAGGCAAGGCAACAATGAGGCGTACCCTAGGGGTGGTGTGTGATTTGTGTGTCATGTTCAGTTATTTTGTCTTATTCATGTCAAGGTGATCTATGCGTTTGTTTTTATTTTATCATTCATTCTTGCATGCATTTATTAACAGTTAAAAGAGTGCGGAAATTGAAAGTTCTAAACTATTACAAAGGCGCGGGTCCACATCGCCAAATTTAATCCAGGACCCGATTTGACAGAAAATAAAGAAGTAAAGTGCGAGAAATAAAATGTCCGAGTTTACAAGGCTTTGGGAGAATTACATTAATATTATAAGAAATAAAATAAAAGGCGCGAATTGGAATTAAAATTGGAAGCGAGGGCATTGGACCCTTTTTAATGAAATTAAATGAAATTAAAAATTAATTAATTATTTATTGAAATAAAAGAAGTGTTTTTTAGGTTTTTTTTGTATTTATGAAATAAGAAAATTAAAATTAAAATTAAAAGAAACCCTAATTCTAAGTTATTTTTAATTATTTGAGAAAAATGTTAAAGTTTAATTTAATTTACTAAAGAATTTATGTACATGTTTATTTACAAAATAAATTAGTAGTTAATAATAATAATAATGATGAGAAAATTATTTATTAAAAAAAATGATGAAAAAGTAAAAAACCCTAATTTCTACATATTTAATTTATTAAGAAAAATATTAAGGTTTTGAAACCTAAATTAATCTAATTAATTGTTTAAAGTTTATTTACAAAAATAATAATAGTAAAATTAATATTAATAAAATAAACATTTTTTTTTTATTTTTCTATATTTTATATTTATTATGAAAATTATTTTATGAAATTAAAAGAAAATAATTAAAAAACAATTAAAAGAATAAAAAGGAAAAACAAATAAAAATTAAAAATTGAGCAAACCATAGGGGGTGTCTGGCCCAAGGGGAGGTTTTTTGAAGTATTGACTCCTGAGTACCGTGGTCTGCATTCTTTGGCCATTGGATTGAGTTTCATGCATAAGTTGTTCTACTTTGGCCAATTGGCTTTTGGCTTTTGGCTTTTGGCCATTTGTGTTCTAGCTTCAACGTTCCCTTAATCTCTGGCTTAATGTCTGCCTCGCCATGTATTGGTGTCATGCATAAGTTTTTCTAGTCTGGCAATTTGGCTTTTGGCTTTTGGCCATTTGGCTTTTGGCCTCAACGTTCCTTAATGAACCTGCCTGGGATCCTGTCTAAATCTGCAGTGTTGAATCTCACAAATACATCAAATAAAATTATAAAATGCAAATAAAACCAATATATGAAGAAATTTAATGTTTAGGCACAATATGGCATGTATGAATGATTATACCATTTTGATCATGGAGATCAAATCAACCTTACCCTTACTGGAAAAGTAGTGACATGAATGCTTTTATGCTCTTTGGATCATGGAGATCAAGCCAGCCTTACCCTTACTGAAGAAGTAATAAGATGTTGGTTTGTAACTGAGATGGCTTGTTTGTAGTGAGAGAGGGATTTGTAATAAGGATTTCAAGGTTTTTAGGGTTCTTGAGAGAATTTGATATTCTGACAGCGTTGTGGCAAGGGTTTTCTTTTTTTCTCCTCTCTTTTCTCCTCTTTTTCCTTCTTTTTTCTTTTTTTTCTCCTCTTTTTTTCTTTTCTCCCCCCTGGTTTGTGTGACAAGAAGGTGATTATATAGTGGAAATTAGGGTAAAGCAAATGGGCTTTGAATGTGCAATTGGGCCTCCAATATTCACTTGAATTCGTCACTTTCCAGGCTAAATCGCAGGGACTTAAGTGCATTTTTTGAAGTTGAAATGTGAAAACAAAATGTAGCCGGCATCAAGAACTAACTCCTGTCCGAAAATCGACTCAATCGGATAAACGGTGAATTAGTTATGAATTTTTGAAGTTTCAGCTCAGACAAACTTATTTTGGGCTTCAGTGTCGACTCTGACACGTTCTTCAATAAAAAACTGGTATTGATCGGTGCATAATTTGGTCTCGACTTTTGAAGCAAAGTTGTAGATCTACGAGTCAGGGACCTTGTGTAAAAATATGAGTCCAATCCGATAAAAATTGACCGAGTTATGAATTTTCGAAGTTTCGGCTCAGATGAAATAATATTCAGCATTCAGGATTTTCAGCGTGTCACGCACTCTGAGCAAAAAACGAAGGCCTTTTGAATACCGTTTGAACTCAATACCTTCTGTGAAAATGTAGCCAACTCAATTTGTGAAATTTTGGCGCCAGAACCAGCTCGATACGATGAAAATCGACCAAGTTATGATTTTTTGAACATGACGCAAATAAACTTCTGTCACAAATTTCTGCACGAAAATACTTGATAAATCCATATTTTTGAAGACCTTCTGATCGAAATTGGCTTTCAGCCGTGAGAGATGAAAACGTAGATAATGTCAAGACGGAATTTTGGCCACCGGAACGGGTTCAAAACGAGTCACGATCTTTAAGTTATGAATTTTTTAGCGCGTAAAAAGTGCACTTTCAGCACACTTTTTCACCATATTTCTTCAAGAAAACTCGCACATTCGGATACCTTCTTTAAAGAATTGACTCTTGAGCTGAACCTGAATTTGAGAATATATTATCAGAGATATCTTAGCGAAAGGATACCAGAATATGACGCGCCGGGTTGGACTTGTGAATTTTCTTGAAATGTTTTGAGAAATATGGGAGGGCAAATTTTGGGGTACAACAGTTGCCCCTGTTCAATCTTCTTAGACCTGAGGATGCAGATTGGCTGACGTGCCTTTCGTAATCCGAGGGTAGAAGATGATTGGACACTAGAGTGCCCAGAAATTTGCGCTCACATAGTAGCAATGATGATGAGGGAATGGGCTTATAGATGCCATTTGGATGTTGCTTGGATAGGATGATGGGCTTATAGATGCCATCTGGATGTTGATCGCGTAAGAGATTCCTTAGCGAGAACCTGCATACCTACAAAACAGAAAAATGAGTACCTGACACGTCGCAGGAGCTGATTTTAGATGCTTGATATAGATATGTCCTGAGTGGTTACAGGAGCTGGGTCTGGAGCTTCAAACGCTGATGAATGAACTAGGGATGGTTACTGCCTTAGCATGAATGGTAAGAGAATCCTGAATGATTTCAACCTCAACAACGCTCGTTGAGAAAATCTTGGTGAGAATTACCATCTTCGTAGTGTCAGGAAGAGAACCAAAGGACATTATAATCTCAAAGGGAGTCACCTCACTCACCGTTGGAGAGGGAACTATAGGAAATTATAATCTGAAAGGAAATATTACCTCACTCGCTGTTGGAGAGGGAAACATCTTGAAAGGGAATTACCACCTCACTCGCCGTTGGAGAGGGGACCATCTTGAAAGGGAATTACCACCTCACTCGCCGTTGGAGAGGGGACCATAGGAGAATATCACCTCACGCTCATGCCGGAGAGGGAAACATCTGAAAAAGGAATTACCACCTCACACGCCGTTGGAGAGGGGACCATAAAAGAATATCACCTCACGCTCATGCCGGAGAGGGGAACATCTGAAGAAGGAATTACCACCTCACACGCCGTTGGAGAGGGGACCATAAGAGAATATCACCTCACGCTCATGCCGGAGAGGGGAACATCTGAAGAAGGAATTACCACCTCACACGCCGTTGGAGAGGGGACCATAAGAGAATATCACCTCACGCTCATGCCGGAGAGGGGAACATCTGAAGAAGGAATTACCACCTCACACGCCGTTGGAGAGGGGACCATAAGAGAATATCACCTCACGCTCATGCCGGAGAGGGGAACATCTGAAGAAGGAATTACCACCTCACACGCCGTTGGAGAGGGGACCATAAGAGAATATCTCCTCACGCTCATGCCGGAGAGGGAAACATCTGAAGAAGGAATTACCACCTCACACGCCGTTGGAGAGGGGACCATAAGAGAATATCACCTCACGCTCATGCCGGAGAGGGGAACATCTGAAGAAGGAATTACCACCTCACACGCCGTTGGAGAGGGGACCATAAGAGAATATCACCTCACGCTCATGCCGGAGAGGGAAACATCTGAAGAAGGAATTACCACCTCACACGCCGTTGGAGAGGGGACCATAAGAGTAACTTCTACTGAGTCTTTATCAGAAAAATCTGTTGGGAGTCGATTTAGCTGGACTAGAGAAGTTCTTGAAATATGTTTGAGAATTTCAACTGCATCTTTCCTGCAAGGTAAAGGTCCGTTATATGCAATGCATGATATGGATCAAGCAATGATGTTCTCAATATGGATGCGATTTGTATGATATGATGCGTACATGCATGCTATTATGATGTATGTGATGATTCATGTATGTTTTTGTCTAGGAAAATAAATCCTTGACGGGTGCCGGGAAGTCACATCCTGGGCTGATGTTGAGGAAGAGATTTTGCTTCCGCTGTGGATGATTCGTTGCAAGAATACCGGTAGGAGGAGATAACTCCGTTGAGGAATAAACTTGGCAAATGAAATAATTCTGCGGGAGAAAAGATACTCTAGCGATCATGCTGGGGAGTGCTACTCTGTGGGGATAGCGATGTTTTGCTGAGTTGATGAAGATAACTCCGCTGGGGATACCGTTGATGAGTTATGCTGGGAGATTTGATGAATTCCGCTGGAGATATCCTTGTTGTGCTGGAAGTGTTGATAGACTTCGCTGGGGGTAGGAAGATACTTTGCCGAGGACGCTCTTTCCGTGGCTTTTGGCTGAGGATAACCCAGTTATATCCTGTTAAGGAAATAACTCTTTAAATAAAGCCGGACGACGCGTTCGTGTTTTGCGAGGGGATAAGCTTCCAGAATCTACTGGGGATAAGCTTACTGCTTGGGGAGATAAAATCCAACTTTCCTGGGGAAACTGGGTTGGACTCTTCTGGGGAAGTTTTGATATGTTGATATGCCGCCGGGGAACAATCTTTAGACCAAGACTGCCGGGGATGCTTGTTAAGAATATGCATATTGCTGCTGGGGGAGTATTGAGATCTACTGGAGGATACCCAACTCCCTTGAGACTTGATAACCCTGCTTGGAGAAGACTGACTTGCTGACTTACTCTCTGGGGAATTAAGATGTTTGGTTATGTTTTTTAGCTGAACCTACCTTGGTACCTTGGAAGACAGAACAATTAGATTGCTCAGACAACTCTTTATTGCCCCTGTTTCCAATGTTACCTGTGGAGGTGCTGGTAGTTGTTGATGGACCCACCTTCTTCTGGTAGGAAGGTGACAAGATGAAAGGACATAGTCGTACGCTTTGATCCCTAATTTTTGCCTGGACCGCCCTTTCGGGTTTTCAGTCCACCGGGATACCCATTTTTGCCCAAGCCGCCTTTTCAGGTTTTCGACTTGCCGGGTGTACAGATTTTTTCATTTCATCCCTTCATTTTGCCCGAACCCTTTTGGTTCGCCGGGAAGCCCTTATTTTTGCCTAGGTGCGTCAACCTAGCGGGTCTTTGATTTTGCGTAGTATCTTTTCGACTATGTCCGTGCTTTCAGAATATAGGGAGTTGCCCCTGTTAGAAGTGTTTTGTCATGCCACCAGAAGATTTCTGACCAGGCAAGATTTATTGTTGAAATGCCCCAGGTGACTCATGTGGAGATTTGCCCCAAGCTATTTGGCCTTTGAGAGATTCTCCGAATCTTGATTGGACTGCCCCAGATAATGGACCATGGTCATGTCTGCCCCTTGATTGGAGGTACTTCTGTTCATTAGGCATTCATCGTGCGAATTTCCCTGCTGTTCAAACAAAAAGTCATATGCAACAAAGTTATGTTAAAAATGCAAAGCTTATGTCTGTCTTGAAGATTTTGAAAATGCATTCTTTTCATAAAACCGATGATTGTTTGTAAAACGTGATATCAACTCCGTATTTTACCGTGAGCCTTAAGGAGTCAGGATACCTTTCGTAACAGTATGCTTTCGAACCAACCCATGCTTCAGCTAGGACTTTTAAGGGTTATAACGTGGCTTGGTTCACGGTTTAAGAAACAAAGGATAAAGGCTCAAATTTTATTTGTACCCACCCGCTCTTCGTGATGTTCTCCAAACCTAAACTCAGTTGATCATACGTTAGACCTTGTTTGAGTCTTTGCTCTGACGTTCCGGTGATGATTCGGATGTTGATAACTTATTTTGAATAGGCAGTCATTCCTTTTTGTTATTGAGGGTTTGTGTGACCTCTCTCCTGTATGATTTTTGTTATCCCTTTCCCTTTTTTTTTTGCCTGAACTGCTTCCTTTTTGGAATTACAGTCAGCGGGATGCCCCAGTTTTGTAAGTCTCCTTCATGGGTTTTGACTTAATGGGTTTTTTTTTTTGAGATAATGACTGCCTTTCTTTATTGATCATTCGGAACCATCACTGTCTTTCTTTGTTTTGTAAGGACCTCTTTGGTGCCATTCGTCATGCACTTGGATCAACTGAGAGACTACCCTGCCCCAGGTTATGATTAAGGGTTTTAAATTTCGAAAAGAAAAAAAAACTCCTACTTCTTTGGCTCAGAGGGGTTGACGAGGGATTATCATCCTTATAACTCCAGTGTTTAGGGATTGAAACAATGCCTGTACCTCATCAGCGGGGTCTGTTCAAAAGCATACTGTAAAGATCGTGGTATCGTTTTCGTCATCCTCCCTCAAGAGGCTTAGAATTATTATTTAAGAGTTGATCATCAGAAAAAATATGAAAATAATTTGCATATAGTGAATACGAATATATTGCTTCAAAACAGACATATGCGATGCATCAATGAAATAACAATGTTTAACATGAGTAAATGTTTAAACAATCAAAGAACAAACATAACTTGAACATTCGAATGAACAAAAGTTTCCTAGTCTCAGGGCTTGTCACTTCAAGTGGTGAGCCTTGGAGGGATGGTAGAAAAATTCAGCCTGACCATCTTGAGTGAACTCCAATGCTCCTTCATCAATCAGGTCCTGGATCTTATTCTTCAGAGCCCAACACTCATTTGTATCATGTCCCGGACAGGCAGAGTGGTAGGCACACCTTTTATTGGGATCATAAGTAGGATGTGCTGTGTTGGGGTTCTGGGGATGAGCCCTTAATGTGATCAGGTTCAATCTCAACAGGCGTTGTAAAGCTTGAAACAGCGACATGTTGAGCGGGGTGAATTGCCTCCTAGACTTGTCTGGCTGAAGCCGGTGAGGTTGATGCTGAATTTGTGACACTGGAGCCATTTGAGGAGCTCTCCCCTTACCTCCTTGTCTCAAAGGTGGTTGAACGATGACTGGCTCTTTTCCCTTAGACGTTTGCCCCAGTTGGTTACCCTGAAGCAGTTGGTTGACAAGAACTCCGAGCTCTTCTTGTTTTTGAGCTAACCCTTGAATGGCAGTCCCCTGCCCCAGCATTTGGGCTTTCATTGCATCCATCTCAGCTTGTAGGTGTTTCAGCCTTTCATCCTCAGCACTGTTCCCGACAAAGGTCCCCTTGAGAAGTGTCCTTAGTTCCTCCTGCCCCTTGGATAGATTCAGAAGGATTTCCCCGAACCGAGTTTCTTGAGCAAGAAAGTCCTGGTTGTCTGGTTGGAAGGCCATTGCTGAAATAAACAGCGAGAAAGGTAAGTGCCCTGCAAAGGACGGGTACCTGTAATGCAATGATATGTATGATATGCATGCAATGTTTTCAAGGATCTCGCAGGGTAAACAAGAAAATTATTAGAGTTTGCATTTTGTAGCTTGATTGAAGGAACTTCCTGTTGTAGAGAGTCTTTCTTCCAAGGGTCAAAGGCTCACCATATCCAGTGGGTCATAGCCCCTGACTTTAATCATCATGTCTGGTTTTGATTTCCAAACAACTTTGGTTAGGGGAACCTTCTTCAAGAGTCAGAGCTCACCATATCAAGTGGGTCATAGCCCCTGACAACTTTGTCTAGAGGAAAATAAATCCTCTTTGCCCCTTGCTGGACAGTTTGATTCATCATGACCTGCATCACAGACCCTTGAGATCCTTGAAATGGATTAGTCCTTATGGAGGATGTATGCAATGGTATGATGGTATGATGTCATGTTATGCGTGGGGTGATATAAGTAACCCTGTTATGAGTCCAGATTAAGGACTGTAAACCAAAACCTGCAAGAAACTTAAGTAAAACCTGTCATGAGTCCTAATTAAGGACTAGAACAAACCCTGCAAGAAACTTGGTAAACCTTGTTATGAGTCCTGGTTAAGGACTAAAACAAAAACCTGCAAGAAACTTAGGTACCCTGTTATGAGTCCTAATTAAGGACTAAAACAAAAACCTGCAAGAAACTTAGGTACCCTGTTATGAGTCCCTATTTAAGGACTATAGACAAAACCTGCAAGAAGCTCAAGTGTCAGACAACAAGCATGCAAATAGTCAAGTACGAAGGCACGCAAGTCACACAAAAGAGCCCTTAGAGTTTAGGCCAGCATGAGGTCTGGGTATTACCCTCTTGAAGTTTGTTGGTTCATACCTGTCCTATCAAAAGTAACCGGGTTCTTAGAGGATCCCAATATCATTGACTACCCTCAATCGGTCATAACTCCAGCATCGCAATCTTTTCTTGCGGCCAGAACCATCACGAGAGTTTAGCCTCAATGGGCGTAGCATACTGCTACTGTTCTAATGGCCAAGTTGTGTCAATTAAGGTTCTAAGGTTGTTGGTGCTTAATGACTCCTTAGAAGACCCATATTCTCCTTGTTGCGACACAAGGGATATCAGTACAGACTAAGGTGCCACACCAACGTAGCCACTGCTTCACCTGTGTCGGTCTACGCCGGACAGGTCCCTCACAGCTTATGCTACCTAAACAGGGTATCCCCAGATCCGGGTTAGGATCTATGTATCTCCGATGCAACCCACAATAGTAAAGCAAGCAAATCAATACAAGTGAAAACACAGTTATGAGCTATCCCTAAGGTACACCTCACTTTAAGTTTAAGTCCCCAGCAGAGTCGCCAGTTCTGTGATCGGTGGATCTGGAACTGACTGTTTAACGCTGGTTCGCGAAATGTCGCGGAAGCAAGAGTCGCCACCGTCTTTTATTTTCTCCAAATGGAAAGGACAAAAGCACAGAAAAATTCCTTAAAGAGATTGCTCTCGGTTCGGGAGGTAGATTATAGAAAGGGAAGGTGCTAGCACCCTTTCTATCCATGGTTATCCATGGGCTCTTAGATACTTGCTCAATGTGTTTTCAAAATTGTTTGTTTGCTTTTCAATTGTGGGTTTTAAAAAGTTTCTTCGAAAAATTTCAGTTCGACTCTTGTATCGGTCCTCAAGAGTGTTTGAAAAATTGCTTTCGAAAGCTTTTTGAAAAGGTGTCGGTGTGAAAATTATTTTGTTTTGAAATTTAGAGCAAGTATCTACGAGAACCTACCTACCCTAAGGAATTCGTCTGTGTAAATGTCCTTTAAAGTAGTTCCATCCCACCATTGAGAGGTAGGTAGCACCACCGTTGGAGGTGTTCGGGTCAATTCGAGTTTAGGGACACGGTGATCACCAGAGCAATGGGAAGACACCTTAGAAGCTACCCTCATGCCAGGTTCCCGGACCATGAGGACTTACTAAGACATCCTCTACTCGACGATCACCTTTCGAGGCAAGGCAACAATGAGGCGTACCCTAGGGGTGGTGTGTGATTTGTGTGTCATGTTCAGTTATTTTGTCTTATTCATGTCAAGGTGATCTATGCGTTTGTTTTTATTTTATCATTCATTCTTGCATGCATTTATTAACAGTTAAAAGAGTGCGGAAATTGAAAGTTCTAAACTATTACAAAGGCGCGGGTCCACATCGCCAAATTTAATCCAGGACCCGATTTGACAGAAAATAAAGAAGTAAAGTGCGAGAAATAAAATGTCCGAGTTTACAAGGCTTTGGGAGAATTACATTAATATTATAAGAAATAAAATAAAAGGCGCGAATTGGAATTAAAATTGGAAGCGAGGGCATTGGACCCTTTTTAATGAAATTAAATGAAATTAAAAATTAATTAATTATTTATTGAAATAAAAGAAGTGTTTTTTAGGTTTTTTTTGTATTTATGAAATAAGAAAATTAAAATTAAAATTAAAAGAAACCCTAATTCTAAGTTATTTTTAATTATTTGAGAAAAATGTTAAAGTTTAATTTAATTTACTAAAGAATTTATGTACATGTTTATTTACAAAATAAATTAGTAGTTAATAATAATAATAATGATGAGAAAATTATTTATTAAAAAAAATGATGAAAAAGTAAAAAACCCTAATTTCTACATATTTAATTTATTAAGAAAAATATTAAGGTTTTGAAACCTAAATTAATCTAATTAATTGTTTAAAGTTTATTTACAAAAATAATAATAGTAAAATTAATATTAATAAAATAAACATTTTTTTTTTATTTTTCTATATTTTATATTTATTATGAAAATTATTTTATGAAATTAAAAGAAAATAATTAAAAAACAATTAAAAGAATAAAAAGGAAAAACAAATAAAAATTAAAAATTGAGCAAACCATAGGGGGTGTCTGGCCCAAGGGGAGGTTTTTTGAAGTATTGACTCCTGAGTACCGTGGTCTGCATTCTTTGGCCATTGGATTGAGTTTCATGCATAAGTTGTTCTACTTTGGCCAATTGGCTTTTGGCTTTTGGCTTTTGGCCATTTGTGTTCTAGCTTCAACGTTCCCTTAATCTCTGGCTTAATGTCTGCCTCGCCATGTATTGGTGTCATGCATAAGTTTTTCTAGTCTGGCAATTTGGCTTTTGGCTTTTGGCCATTTGGCTTTTGGCCTCAACGTTCCTTAATGAACCTGCCTGGGATCCTGTCTAAATCTGCAGTGTTGAATCTCACAAATACATCAAATAAAATTATAAAATGCAAATAAAACCAATATATGAAGAAATTTAATGTTTAGGCACAATATGGCATGTATGAATGATTATACCATTTTGATCATGGAGATCAAATCAACCTTACCCTTACTGGAAAAGTAGTGACATGAATGCTTTTATGCTCTTTGGATCATGGAGATCAAGCCAGCCTTACCCTTACTGAAGAAGTAATAAGATGTTGGTTTGTAACTGAGATGGCTTGTTTGTAGTGAGAGAGGGATTTGTAATAAGGATTTCAAGGTTTTTAGGGTTCTTGAGAGAATTTGATATTCTGACAGCGTTGTGGCAAGGGTTTTCTTTTTTTCTCCTCTCTTTTCTCCTCTTTTTCCTTCTTTTTTCTTTTTTTTTTCTTCTTTTCTCCTCTTTTTTTCTTTTCTCCCCCCTGGTTTGTGTGACAAGAAGGTGATTATATAGTGGAAATTAGGGTAAAGCAAATGGGCTTTGAATGTGCAATTGGGCCTCCAATATTCACTTGAATTCGTCACTTTCCAGGCTAAATCGCAGGGACTTAAGTGCATTTTTTGAAGTTGAAATGTGAAAACAAAATGTAGCCGGCATCGAGAACTAACTCCTGTCCGAAAATCGACTCAATCGGATAAACGGTGAATTAGTTATGAATTTTTGAAGTTTCAGCTCAGACAAACTTATTTTGGGCTTCAGTGTCGACTCTGACACGTTCTTCAATAAAAAACTGGTATTGATCGGTGCATAATTTGGTCTCGACTTTTGAAGCAAAGTTGTAGATCTACGAGTCAGGGACCTTGTGTAAAAATATGAGTCCAATCCGATAAAAATTGACCGAGTTATGAATTTTCGAAGTTTCGGCTCAGATGAAATAATATTCAGCATTCAGGATTTTCAGCGTGTCACGCACTCTGAGCAAAAAACGAAGGCCTTTTGAATACCGTTTGAACTCAATACCTTCTGTGAAAATGTAGCCAACTCAATTTGTGAAATTTTGGCGCCAGAACCAGCTCGATACGATGAAAATCGACCAAGTTATGATTTTTTGAACATGACGCAAATAAACTTCTGTCACAAATTTCTGCACGAAAATACTTGATAAATCCATATTTTTGAAGACCTTCTGATCGAAATTGGCTTTCAGCCGTGAGAGATGAAAACGTAGATAATGTCAAGACGGAATTTTGGCCACCGGAACGGGTTCAAAACGAGTCACGATCTTTAAGTTATGAATTTTTTAGCGCGTAAAAAGTGCACTTTCAGCACACTTTTTCACCATATTTCTTCAAGAAAACTCGCACATTCGGATACCTTCTTTAAAGAATTGACTCTTGAGCTGAACCTGAATTTGAGAATATATTATCAGAGATATCTTAGCGAAAGGATACCAGAATATGACGCGCCGGGTTGGACTTGTGAATTTTCTTGAAATGTTTTGAGAAATATGGGAGGGCAAATTTTGGGGTACAACAGCCGGGAAGCCCTTATTTTTGCCTAGGCCAGTCGACCTAGCGGGCCTTTGATTATGCATAGTATATTTTCACTATGTCTGCATTGACGGGGTGAGGAAGGTCGTCACCATCCATGGTGGTTAGAATCATAGCTCCTCCTGAGAAAATGTTCTTAACCACAAATGGCCCTTCGTAAGTAGGGGTCCATTTGCCTCTGGGATTACCTTGAGGTAGAATGATGTGCTTGATTACCAGATCCCCAACTTGATACTCTTGTCGTCTGACTTTCTTGTTAAATGCCTTGATCATCCGTTTTTGATACGTCTGACCATGACAAATAGCAGTAAGTCTCTTTTCGTCGATTAGGTTCAGCTGATCAAGTCGGGTCTGAATCCAGTCATCTTCGCTCAAACCTGCATCCTTCATAATCCGAAGAGAGGGTATCTGAACTTCAATGGGCAAGACAACCTCCATGCCATAAACCAAGGAATAGGGTGTTGCCCCTGTTGACTTCCGCGCTGAGGTACGGTACCCATGAAGAGCAAATGGTAACATCTCGTGCCAATCTTTGTACGTCACCGTCATCTTCTGCACAATCTTCTTAATATTCTTATTAGCCACTTCTACAACCCCGTTCATCTTCGGCCGGTAAGGAGAAGAGTTGTGATGCTGTATCTTGAACTGCTTGCAGAGCTCAATGACCATCTTGTTATTGAGATTTGTACCATTGTCCGTAATGATCCTCTCTGGCACACCGTATCGACAAATCAGATTGTGCCGAATGAACTGTGCTTCGATATCGCGAGTAAAAGTCCTTCGACGATTGTGGTCTGCTGACACTTGGTCAATAATGGAAGTTAAATCCAAATTAATGCTAGCTAAGTCTGGAGAAGCAACGAGGAGATCAACAACCCTAAAAGTGGTCTTCAAGAAGGAAGGAGCAGTAGGTTCTCCCTCCAAGGTTAGCATTAAATCTCTTTTGAAAATTTGCGCCTTAACCTTTTGAAGTGCCTCATCAAGAGGGGACGTTGAGGTAGACTTTCCGGACGCAGTCGAAACGATGTGATCATAAGAACTTTCTCGCCCTTCGAGAATGTCAGTCAAATAACCCAGAGGATTTTGCTGTTTCAACAAGGCCAAAGCTTCTTTGGTTCGAGACCCTGTCGAAGGGGCACCCTCATTAGTAGCAGTAGCCACATTTTCTACCTGTGCTGGAATATGGGCAGCTTCAATGTTCGTAAGGTTTTGGGCCCCTTCAGTAGAGTCTTCTCTGCCATCAGCCTCCGGAATTCTTTCATCCTGATTCTCCCCCTCCAGCATGCCTTCCCTCTCTATTCCAACTACAGCATCGGTAGCCTCCTCTTCATCACCTTCCTGCACATCATCCAGTGGAGCCCTAATTTCTTCCTGTTCTCCTATAGGGCCTTCTTCATTTGCTTCCTCTATGGTCTCATGTTGAGGCTCAGAAGTTTGGTTCACCTGACCAGCTGAGCTCACAAAAGAGCCTTTTGCTGAAGAAGGCCTATAAGTAGGATCTCCCTCACTATTTAACAGAGTGGCAGATCCTTCGATAGGAGTGGGAGCCTGTTTAGAAGTGCCAGCAGTATCCTGAAGATTAAGAAGTTTTATTCTCAGAATTCTTATGGAAAAAGGGCTTAGTTCAGGAAGTAAGCAGATGTCTGTCGAAGTAAATACCTGAAGAGGAACTTCGGCACTGGGACTGGAATTGTCACTCACACTAGGATTATTCAGCCTAGCGGCTACCTCTTGCTCAGTGGTCTCTCTGATGACTACAGGAGGAGGCCTCCATTTGGTAGCTGTAATCTTAATTTTTATCTTAGGATGAGGCTCAGGTGCGGGAGCTGGTTTCTTTAATTTTTGTCTCTTCAGAGGAACAGGAAGAGACTCCTCTTCTTCATCACTAGAGATTTCAATCTCCTGAACCCTCCGTTTCTTGGGAGTGGTTTTCTGAACACCCAGAAAGATAAGAGTCGAAGACATCAGCATCTATACTAGAGAATAGTAAAGGCGAAAGGTATAGCAAAAAGTGAATATCTTTTGTGAAGGGTTCACAGAAGGGTCTCCCCCTTTGGTGCTTTCAGCAGCCTTTTTTATGCTGGTCCTCTTGACAGCTATACAAGAAACAAATATAAGTTGACGTCAAATGATTGAATCTAAGACAAAGAAACAAAAATAAAGAAAATATTACCTTTCTTGATCTTGTCAAGGACCAGTTTGAACGCCTCGCGAAGGTGGTGGGCGAAATCCTTCTCGTCAAAGAATTTCTCATTATAATATTGCCTCCACCACCCCTCAAAATTGGGTGAACACATAAAGTTGAGATTGAAGTCGAACAAAGTTAGTACGGTCCTACCAACGTACCTACCAATGTGCTTGGAAGCAGCATCCTTTGAGTAATATGCGTTATAAAATAATAGCAGTTTCTCTCGAGAGTAGATGGGAAATGGGAGTGACTGGACAATACCTAATTGTCGAGAGACAAGATTCGGTTGGTAAGCAATCAAACTTAATTGATTCTTCGAACTCTTGAATCTCAGTGGCATGATTCTGGGTCGAAGAAACGACTCCCAAATGGCCACGTATTCGTCCTCTAAGTCCTCCTCATCAGCCGAAGGAAATGGTCTGGTAAACCATTCTGGGACAACTTTTCGACTGGCGAAGGGAGCCATGGTCGAAACAAAATTTTTGCGCCCTGTAAACATCGTCACAAAGCTGGTGAAGGCCTTTTGAAATTGCTGACCCTCGTCAGTCGGAGTCAACAAAACTAGCCTGGTACCTTCGACCCTCCTGTTTAAAATTTCTAGGGCTTCTTCATTTATCTTATTCTTTTGAGGAAGAAAAGATTCGAAGGTGGCGTTGAGCCAAAGTTGAAGAAGCCAAAAGAGGCCAGAAAGGAGCAAGCTTTCCCTGTCTCCTATGACTTTGAGTTGAGTCACACCATTGTTGATGGACTCATACAAATTGGCTAGAATCAATTCAGCCAAGCAGAGAGGGTAGCCATGATGAAGTTGTGTTGCAAGCGTGAGAATCTTCTTAGTCATTTGAAGTGACTTGGTACAAAAGATGAATCGAGAAAACCACATAGCTAAGAAAGCTATATGTTCCACCTCTGACACGGTGCTGCAGGATTTATCATGAAAATGGTTGATGAATGTGATATATATGGGCTTCGTAGCTGAAAACCCAATGGCACCTTCAGATAAGTCCTCTGGGTCGAAGTAGTCACCAGTTGGTCGAAGGCCGATGATTGTTGCTATATCGAAAAGAGTTGGGGTCACCATTCAACAAGGAAGGTGAAACGTGAAATGGGTGATGTCCTAGAAGTATTACGAAGACACTAACATAAGAGGGCAGTAAGACAACCCTGTCTTCGACAACATCACCAAGTCATAAATCCCCATTTCCTTCCAAATTAGGGTTGGTACCTTCTCCATATTATTCAGCCAGTCTGAATATTCTGAAGAGAGACTAGGGCACGATCGAAAGATCCTATTCCCTTTGTTCATGAACTGAAGGTTAATGTCCTCCTTTGTCTGAGCATGTTGCTGGTTAGCTGGAGTCGCATCCTCAGGATCGTTCCTGGGTTTCTTCGCACAACCTATGGACTTGAGCCTAGGGTGAATGAGGAAGAAAGCACGATTTTTCGTGGGATCCTCGACGCATGCAGATAAAGGGCCAGACATGGCATATATATTCTCCGAATACCTAACAGGGATGAGGAGCTAGGAATTGTATGCCTCACGCCTTTCTTTAGTCATGGGTTCAGAGACGAACCTTGGCCCCTCAGTCGAAGCAGGAGAAGAGCTTGTGGGGAAGATCTCTGGTTGACGCTGTACGTCAGTAACATTCTTAGGTTTGGGGTTGTTGGGAGCATTGGAGAGGAAAGCCATTGTTATGAGATAGTAAGGAACGAAGATGACAGTGTAAGGTGTTTTTCTACAGAGGAGATTAAAAATGCTAAGTGTTGTGAAAGTTCTAAAAGAGAGGGCTCAAGGCTATTTATAGTGTCCAGAGGGAAGTGTGTCTCGTCAAGGCCATTTAATGCTATGACGTAGTGGGGCACATGGCAAGCAACAAAGCAGTTATCGTGCAGGTGATGGGGAACGTTTGAGATGCTTGCCTATATTCTAAGAGTAATGGTCATAATGGCAGCATGGTAACGGCTGATTGAAAAGACTTCTTGGGAAAAGAGTAATGATGGTTCTGAGTGTGGCAGCTGTTGGAAGGCGAAAAGCGCACGTTAAGCCTTTTGGACAAAAGAGACAAGTGTCGAATAGGAATGTCAAAGATGACTATTTCTCTCGTCGTCGAAATAGGCATTCTTGGGGGGCAATTTGTTCGCTCTTGAATTTGACACCTACTATATATTGGCCCCATAGACCAAAAATAGAGCAGATAAAGCCAAGCTGGAAAATGCTTCAACGGGTGGAAAAAACTTAGAGAAAATATATGAGTTACAAATTGGTCTTCGACCATACATCACCATCAAGCCTTCGACGAGAAAGGTCCTGTGACCTTCGACTAGAAGAACAAACCTTCGTGTCAGCACCCAAGACGAAGGATATTTGAATTTGAAGATTAGAGGGAAATGCAGTTCGCCAGCAGTTAAAGGAAAGCGACGTGGCAGGAAGATAGAAGTCGAGGGACATGCAGAAGACACTTGTCTTCATCCTAGAGAAAATCCACCCTCGACAATTACATAATTTTAGTATAAAAATAGGAAGTTTGTGTAGATTTTCCGGGTGTTCAACCTATTGTGCTAGTTACTCAACATTATTCAAGTACCTGCTGTGTGTGAAAGAATAACTGAGAATGTACGTTGGAAACACCATTTTTTATTAATAAAATCTTTTTACATTTCTTTGATCTTCTTTTGCAAAGTTTACGTTTCCTACTGCACTTCTATTTACTTTCTTACTTTCCAAAAAACCATAAATACCATATCCTTGGTCGAACGTGCGTTCTTCCTAGATATTGATTTTCACATCAGACCAACATAAAAGTTAGCATATGTTCTAGGATCAATCTGATTGATCCCTCGAGTAACCAAAAGGACTTTTCTTTTTGGAGGATCAGCGGTTGTTTACCAAAAACAACGGTAAACAGCCATTAAGGCAAGGTCTACAAGGTAGTTACCATACTCTATACCACACACAACCACTCAGGCCCCCTCTCAAACGTAATGGGCCTAAGCCCACTGATATTCGCACCTCTTTTTTATAAATACTAAACACAAAGCAACATGCACCTTCCTGATCTGAGTTATAAATGGGCCTAGTCCAGATCTCTTATTAACACCCCCTGTTTCACTTGCCAGTTAGAAGTTGCACCCCCTCCTGATTTAATTCATTTATTTATTTCTATAATTCAATTATTTTGTTATTTCTATCTTATATATATATATATATATATATATATATATATATATATATATATATATATATATATATATATATATATATATATATATATATATATATATATATATATATATATATATATGAAATTTATTTATTTATAATAATAATAATTAATAAATAATGTTTATTTATTTATTATTATTATTATTATATTTTATATTATTATTATATATATTGCTATAATTACTTAACGTTTTACTATTATTTATAATTATCATTATTATAATTCCTTTTTCATAAATATTATTCTTATCTTTTATTTGCTATCTAAATATTACCATGTTATCAAATAAAATTATTTTATATTAAAATTGCATATATTATTTATATATTATTTGCATTAAATTCTTCTCTAATCATGCATTAATCAAGATCTTCGCAACTAATACGATAAAAAACGCAAACAAACCATCAAACTATTTTTTTTCCGCAATAAACTAAACTAATCAACTGTTTTTTTGCAAAAGGGTTTCAAACTAGTTTTGACTTACTGTGCATTCAGTCAAAATCTCCACAATCACTACTCCCGATCGTGTGCGAGGTGATTCAAAATATGTTTGCAAACCCCTAAAAAACACACCAACCCATACGAACTACGAATTGGGACTCTGATTCCTCATAAGAGGATACGTAAGCATACGATCTAAAATCGTGGCGAGTCTTTCTAATTAAAACTTAAAATCCAGTTTTACTCAACCTAAACCTAGAGCTTAATATCTTTGTAAACAAGGTAGATGAAAGGTGCCTAAAACCTTCCTTTCGTCTAAATGAGTCTGAAACCTAGAATCTTTGTCTGCTAATTAGGGTTTTCTTTTAGATTCCCTTCCTCAGGATAAAAAGTAATAGTGGCGACTCTTGAATTAAAAACCAGTTGCTATAGCTGGCGACTCTGCTGGGGACTCTCCTTAACCCTAGGTTTAGGTACTTTTGGGTTTTTTACTTTTATTTTCTTTATTTATTTATTGCATTTACATACTTTATCGGATTTATTTCTTTACTGTCAATTTTTCTTATTATCATAGATACTGCGTGGCAGGTTTTTATTTCAAAAAAATATTTTCGATAACCCTTAGAAAGAAGGTTCGTCTATCAGCTTAAGGGGTGGATCATCCTTGCGAGTTTATGTGACGACTTCGCCTAGAGTCAGTGAACTTTCGAAAAAGGAAAACTTATTGAGAGATATCCTCTTCACGAGTAGGACTTTGGAAGGTCACCCATGACTCTTTGTAACGGCCTTAACCTAAAATCTCATGACGAGACCTTTCACGACTTTAAGACGAAAGTTTCGGTCCATAAGGAGGCTCCACCTAAGGAAGGCCCTTGAGCCTTTTACCTCTGGTGTTATTCATGATACCTTTAAGGAAACCACCTTTTGTGAGGGTAGAATAATCGTAGGTCAAAATTAAGGAGCCTACCTTCTAAGGGTACTCATCGCAAAAACCCTGTCACTGAACCGTACATCCCTACCTTATAGGGGTACTTATTACAAAAATCCTGTCACTCAACCTTACACCCATGCATCCCTACATTTCATATATTTGTCACCCTAAATTTGTCTTATTCACAGGGGGTATAAAAGGTAATAATAAACTAAAGATCTCGGTGACTGTCTTTAAAAATGGATGCCGAAAGAAACAACTTGCCCGCGTCAACAGGCCAGACATGTCTGAAATCAAGGTCACAAAAGGGAAATAATGTGCTGAAGACTTTCTCAAAATTTTCCCAGTAATAGGGGATTGTTTCAAGATCAGATATCCGCAGGCGCACCTAGAAGACTTATTTCCTTTTTCCTTGATTTCACGCAAATAAAGTTTTGGTTTAAGATCGTAATATTTTTCAATATCTAAATTACGTTACTTTCAATAAAGGCATTTTGTTTCCACATCTCGTTTGCGTATCTATTTTAAAGATAATCATTAAGTAAAATAATAAGCAAAATACGGATACATACCCAAGTGAATAAGGCAGTTAACCCCTTTCTTATTCATACACATTCATTCACACGCATGCATTCACGAACACCTGCATATCATGTAAGAACTCATTTTTCACAAAACATCTCTCCAGCTGAACCATTGGTAGAAGAAGATCGCCACCTGCTTGGCCTCCATATCCACCAGGGCCTATTAACAAAAATCAATGGAGAAAATCGAGGAAACTCAGGCTACGTTCAAAGATGATCTCGACCAAGTAAAGGGTGATGTCACTTCAATGAAAGGAGACCTGAGTCAAGTTCTCCTAGCTTTGAAGAACATTATCGACAGGTAAGACAAGATTCCCATGGCAGCTTTTGAAGAGGTAGCCCAAACTATTGGTGCATCAAGCGGTTACCAACTAAGGAAAGAGTCAGAGGCGGGACTCCAGAACTCCATCTTGGCCCAAAAAGAAGTTGAAAATGAAGGGTTTATCCCACCGCCGACAAAAGCAGGGGTATCTCATACCCTGCAAATTCCAACCAATAATGCATACAACTACCGGGACATGCAATACGGAGACCACGACTCAGAGGATGCCAACTAAGCGCCCTTAAAGACGAATGGTACTTATGCTGTTGATAATCCACTTGTGATGAATCAGTACAAAGCTCTGGAAGAAAGATTAAAAGTTGTGGAGGGTTTTGACGCTTTCTAAGTAGACGCTCTAGAAATGGGCCTAGTTCCTGATGTGGTGATTCCACCAAAGTTCAAAGTACCTGAATTTGAAAAATACAAGGGGCTCACTTGCCCAAGAAATTATCTTCGCATGTATTGCAGGAAGATGCATGCCCATGCCCATGACCAGAAGTTGATGATTCACTATTTTCAAGATAGCCTGAGTGGGGCATCTTCAGACTGGTATATGCAATTGGAGAGAACACATATTCAAACCTAGGCAGATCTCGCTAATGCTTTTCTAAAGCATTAAAAATATAATCTGGACATGGCGCCTACCCGCATGCAACTCCAGAATTTGTCCCAGAAGAAAGATGAGTCCTTCAAGGAGTATGCTCAGAGATGGAGGGAGTTGGCATCCTGTGTGCAACCACCACTCTTAGAGAAGGAGTTAGTAGACACGTTCATGGGAACTTTGCACGGGCTTTATTATGAGATGATGGTCAGAAGCATCTCTTCGGGGTTCTCAGACCTAGTAACCATTGGAGAAACAATCAAGACTGGGATAAAAAGTGGGAAGATATTAGGGGGACCATCAAACGCTCCCTACAATTCAAATAGGCCTGCTTCAAACCTCCCCAAAGGAAAAGAGGGAGAAATTAATGTTATAGCGTCACAACCCAGGGTACAGCAACCATTAGTGATCCCACTAGGGCAGAAACAAGGCAGGAGGCCACCCACGAAATTTGATCCACTCCCTATGCCACCTAGCCAATTATTGCAACAGTTAGTTAAGGCATCCTTAGTGGAGCTCAAGCCTCTAGCTACTCTAGTCAGGCCACTCCCACGAAGGTATGATGCCAACACTAGATGCGAGTATCATGCTAATTCTTCTGGACATACCCTAGAACAGTGTTGGCCTTTCAAACACAAGGTGCAGGATCTATTGGATTCTCAAGACATCACTTTTGAGAAGCCCGACATCACATTAAACCCTACACTGTTGCACGATAGGCTAACAATAAATGCAATCGAAGTAGTCACTGACTCTGGGGCAAGCAGACAAGCAAAGACCCCGATAAACTCGCTGAAAGAATATCAGTTGGGATATGGATTCCCGCTAGAACACAATGAAGATTTCGAAAGAGCTCTACAAAGGCTAGGGGACCAGGGGATAGTCCAGTTCAGACAATACCCTAAAGAAAAATATAAAGCTACTCTTAAGGGTGAAGCACATTTTCTTCCGATCCAAGAGACCTTTGTCACCAATGGATTAGTGCATGGCAGACATGGGGCAAAAATATTCAACAAAGCCAACACTAAAGGGGAAAACTGAATTCACCCAAGAATGCACCCTAGCAGAGAAAACTCAAAAGATGGACGACCGTGGAGATTCCTGAGATCTTTTTCTTTCCTAATTAATTTTTCTTGTTTTTGAAAGAACTTATGTTAAGCCCGAGGCATAGGGGTTGCTTGTAAGGGTTTCCTTGTTTTGTTTCAGACAATATTCACGATTAATAAAAGTTATGTTTTTGTTTCCAATCAAGATCCCTGTCTTTCTCCTGCATTTATATCTCAAATTTAAAAATGACAATACTTTCTTTGCGTATGCATTTTCAAATATTCATATACTAAATCTGCACCAAAACATGATAAGTGTGCAAATTCATGCCCAAAACCACCGATAATGCCACTGCTGCAATCCGATATAATTTTGATACTCCTATCGACCAAGATAAAGAGGAAGATGATAAATATCTTGGACTCTCTGAGAACATGGCGGGGAAAATAAAATGAAAGGTTAACAATATACAACCATGTCAATAGGCTATTAATTTGAGCACAGGGGAAGATCGTGAAGAAATCAAGCTAAGGGGAAATATTAGAGAGGAACTACATAAAAGGCTGATCAAATTATTGTGCATATTTACTTGTTCCTACAGAAATAGGCCAAGGTTAAATACAAACAAAGCTGCAAAAATAAGCAACTACGAAATACCAGGACCTATGCAGAACCCGGGCCAGGGGCAAGTTGGACATTCACGTTCGATGGGGCTTCAAATATGATGGGGCACGGTATAAGGGCAGTATTGACTTCTCCAAAGAATGCTCACAAGCCATATACCAATCCAATAGTGAACGGGATACTAAACATCCAAAACTGGTTCCATATCGGGATCATGTTTTGAAAACTGATTGCGGAGTTCGCAAATATCATTTTCAGTCATGTCCAACGAAAAAGAAATCAAATGAAAGACGCCCTGGAAATTATAGCGTCTATGTTAAAAGTAACTTGGTCAAACCACGAACCACGCATCACAAACAGACACTTCGAAGAATCTGTACATTGCCTTGCTATAAAAAAATGACAATGTAACAAGCCTTGGTTTGACGACATCAAGAAGTACCTCGAAAAACAAGAACATCCAGAAAATGCCTCTAGCATCGACAAGCAAACTCTAAGAAATTTAGCCTCGAAATTCTTTCTGAGTAACAGTGTACTCCACAAGAGGAACCACAACGTGGTCTACTACTCAAGAAGATTCTGCTACCTCCCTCGATTCGCATAGTAAACAGACCCCTAACTATGAAGGTTCGTACATAGACAAAATAGCATCCTCCGGTGGTGGTATTATCCCCACAACAATGGATGGGGAGGAACTACCGCATATTAAAAAATCCAGACGCAGTCAAAAATACTATGTATAAGAAGCTCGCTAAGCTCGAACCTCAAACAGGCAACTTAGGCGAAAAGGAGTGTCCCGAAGGATCGAAAACCCTAAAGGGCGATCTAGGCAAAAATTAGGGGCATATAAAAAAAATTTAACCCGGTGGATTGAAAACCCGAAAGGGAAATCCAGGCAAAAGTTAGGGATTTCATACAAAGAAATAAAGAACAAAAAGACTGTGATCTAAGAACTGCGACTACGAATCACGAAGAGAGAGATAGATCTAAATCATACAATTCATAAGCAAAGGAGATAAGATCATTAAAAGGATATTGGAGAACAACAATAGCGATTATCATTTTTATTGCCATTTACAGTTTTAAAACCTTATGTAATTACCTCTTTCTTGGAATTGCATCTTGTATTCTCGCCTATTCAGAGGCATATCAATAAAACATTTGCTTTCTTCGCATCTCGCGCTTTTTTCTTTTCTCAGATTTGTTTACAAAATAATACGATCATTACTTGTGAATATTGTCTTGAAATCATTTCGGAGGATTAACAAAATAAAAGAATTTGACAAAACATCAAAAACAAAACATTTTGGTTAGGAAAATATCAAAAGAAAATCCACGTCCACGTCCATGCACATGGCTGCTCCTTGCAACACAAAAATCTATACACATGTCTACGCATGTGTCTATGCATATCTACGCGTCCGTACACAAAGTCTACGTCCATACACATGTCTGCATCTATGCTTGCACTCAAGAATACAAAGTCTATACATATATCTATGCGTCCCTGCACAAAGTCTACGTCCATGTCAGCGCCTATGCCTACACTTACAACACAAAGTTTACTTCCGCACATGCGTCCACGCACATGTGTACTCCTTCCAATTCTATACATACATCTATGCTTACGCTTACGCCTATGACATACGAATCTACATACGTCTACACCTATGCCTGCGCCTACGACATGCAAATCTAAATACGTCTACGCTTACGCCTACGCCTACAACATACGAATCTACATACGTCTATGCTTACGCTTGCGCTTACAACATACAAATCTACACATAGGCCATTACCTACGTCTACATCTACGTCTACGTCTACGTCTACGCCCGCAATACAAAATCAATGCTCAATTTTTTCTAACATTACCCACCGCGTTCAAGTTCAATAATGCTACGACGACACAACATACAACGCCAGGAATTGGTAACTCTAGGCCAATGTTTTAAAGGAGAGAATGCCAGAAATGGTCTTCATAACCTTTCAAGGCATATACGCATCTTACACATATTTCACACATACATTTTTCATATTTAAAGCATATATAACCTATACATTTCAATATTCGATACACTCAAGGTTCCATATCAATGTCAAACATCATACATTTTGCATACATACAACATTCAATACGCATGCATACACATGTATCACATAGTAAACAAGCAGTCTCACCCTCAATTTAACTATCTAAGGGTCAACCAACGAAACACTTATCCTACGATTCAACTCTTCACCTAAGTCTTCATGGCGTGACACATTCAGCCCATCACCCAAGTCTCCATGCAGTGATGAGTTCCTAATAAAGTAGTCCACTACCTAAGTCTCCATGCAGTAATGAAAGAAGCTCAATACAATGCCTCTAAGCTGCAATGTATTCATAAACTCAGGTGCATTGCCTCTAAGTCGCAATGCATTCTCAAAACTCAACATATTGCCTCTAAGCCGTAATGTATTCTCAAAACTCATTATGTTGCCTCTAAGCCGCAACCTATTCTCGAAACCCATTACATTGCCTTTAAGCCGTAATGTATCCTCAAAACCCATTACATTGCCTCTAAGCCACAATGTATTATCCGAACTCATTACACTGCCTCTAAGCCGCAATTTATTTGCAAAGCCTAGACCATCGCCTCAGACTTCAGGCAGCGATGTTCGAAAATCAAATTTAGCTCATCGCCTCAGACTCCGCGCAACGATTTTCAAACTTAACCCATTGCCTCAGACTTCATGCAGCAATGTGTCTCTTTTATTCCACAATACAAATTATTGCCTCAGACTTCATGCAACAATGTTCGACAACCAAGTTTTGCTTATCGCCTTTGGCTTCACGCAGTGATTTGTGAACCTAATCCATTGCCTCAGACTTTATGTAGCAATGTACCAAGTTCCAGATCATCGTCTCAGACTTCATGCAGCGATGTTCGAAATGACAAATTTAACTTATCGTCTCAGACTTTATGCAGCGATTCACAAACCTAGCCCATTGCCTCAGACTTCATGCAACAATGTGTTTCTTATTCTACGACACAAATCATTGCCTCAGACTTCATGCAGCGATGTTCAAAACGACAAAATTAGCTTATCATATCAGACTTCACGCAGTGATTCGCGAGACAAGCCCATTGCCTCAGACTTCATGCAGCAATGTGTTTCTTATTCTGCGATACAGATCATTGCCTCAGACTTCATGCAATAATGTGTTCCAAACTCTAGACTATCGCCTCAGACTTCATGCAGCGATGTTCAAAACCAAATTTAGCTTATCACATCATACTTCACGCAGAGATTTGTGAACCTAACCCATTCCCTTAGTCTTCATGCAGCAATGTATTCCACAAAATCCAGCCTATCACATTAGACTTCACGCAGCGATTTATGAACCAAACTCATTTCCTCAGACTTCATGCAACAATGTACATTTCTTTGCTCCGTAACACAAACCATCTCCTCAGACTTCATGCAGCGATGTCCGAAAACCAAATCTAGCTTATTGTCTCAGACTTCACGCAGCGATTCACGAACATAACCCATGGCTTCAGTCTTCAAGCAGCCATGCATCATCAATCATTGTTGTATTCATCCTCCAAATGGGTGAATAAGCCAAGACATACGAAACTACGCTCGTAAAACCATCTGCCTCGTTACCAAACCCGGGTAAGCGATATGTCATCAGCTTTACCTACATTCCCAAAGACTAGTAAGGGTATGCTATATCAGTGTAACCTTATGTTTGTCGGACAAATTTTAGGGATACTTCAAGTATTCAATAAACTTCCAATCAAAATGCGCAAGACTCAAGTTTTCTCACGCTATTCGACTGGAAGATAATTGAATATGGGCAGCTGTCGTACCCCAAATTTGTCCTACCTTTATGATCGTATCTTTAAGATTAAAAATAGAAGAAGATATTTTAATTAAGGATGGTTCACGAATATCTGATGGCTCATTCTAAAATCCAATTCAACCAGGGGGTGTATTTTAATTCAAGAGAGTGGGGCTTTCTAAATCAGAAAGACCAATATACCCGTAGGCCTATTTTTGAAGCAATATGGCCAATGGCCCATGCAATGCTAATATGGAGAATTATTTCAGAAAAGAAATAAATGTTAATTATAAAAGCCCACTTAATTGTTTTTGTTGTTAGTAAAGAAAAAGGGAGTGAATGGTAGAATTCAGATGGCCCATTAAGATTTTTAAAATCAATTCATTTGTCATTTTTGCTGCTGACTTATTTTATAAAAATTATTATAAATCGTTATTATTTTTCTAAGAAAATTCTTATTCATAACATGTTAAAAGAAATCTATTTCATTTGATTACCAAAAGGGGGTAAACTAAATAATATTTAATGTTTTGAGTCTGTTACAAAATATAGGCCCACCGAGCTTTTAGCCCATTTGGCATTTTTGAGAAAATCATTTTTATTTTATTTTTTGTTACTGTTATTATTGAATTTTTTTAATTATAATTATTTTATTAAATATTTTTTATAAAGTATTTATTAAAATATTTGTTTTAAGTATTATTATCAACAAAAAAAGAAAATTGTTGTTGTTTTTGAAAAAAAACGTAACCTGAGTTTAGTAGATTTGTTTGGATTTGTTAAGAAATTGTTGTTGTTATATATATTGCTGTTATTTGTATATTAAATTTTTATTAGTAAAAAAAAGTTACTAATTACAGTTATCAAAACTGGGCTTGGTTTAAGAAATAGTTTTACTGTAATTATAATTAAGGGTTGATTGGGCTAAGTAACTAAAATGCAATGCAAGCCCAAAATAATGGAAACAACAACTGTTCTATTCACCACCAATTTAATGCATGTTGTTCGCAGTAAACAGTTACTGTAGAAATCAGTAAAAAAAATCAAAATCAAAACTTACCAAACTAAATCCAGAAAATCAAATATCAGTGGACAAATTTAAAATTACAACACAAAATCTGAAAATTGTTGTAAGCAAAATCAATCAACATGAAATCAAATCCCTAATTTTTCTACAATCCCTAATTAACTGTAATCTCTAACAAAACCCTAAAATAAGCCTATAAGTAACTAAATTGAATTAATAGTAGAAGAGGCGGAGGGATTTATAGAAGGAAGACATAGACAGGGGAAATATACAAGGGACAAAGCAGAACGAGAACTGGGGAGGACTTTGAAGACGAAGAAAGCGCGAGGAGGAGAGAACCCAATTCGCTGTACCGATTGGGGTTTCGATCTCGGAAATCCTAATCGGTCTTGCCTTCCCAGCCGCTGACAACCGTGTCCACCACCATCTCAAGCTCCACTGCCACCATATCCTGTAAAGAAGAGGGAAGAAGACAATTAGTACTGAATCTAGGAAGCTCGAAAAATCAAACAGAATAGCAAAAAGGGTAACATTCTTAGCTTTTTTGTGTTGTTATTTGGGTTGATGGTTGGGTTGAGGAAGAAACGAGGTGATGTATAGCGCCGTTGCGACGTGAAACTAGGAGAAGAAGAAGCTTAAGGAAGGAGAAGAGACGAAGAGGTGTTCACCGTAAAACAAAAATATGAAAATGAAATAAAAACGAAATAACATATATTCCGTCCTATCTAGTGTCGCACGCCCATAGTAGTTTCTATGTTCCCTCAATTTCATCCAGTGGATCTTGATCAGACGACCATTAAGGCCAAGTCTGCATGGTAGTTACCATACTCTATGCCACACACAAGCACTCAGGCCCCCTCTCAAACGTAATGGGCCTAAGCCCACTGATATTCGCGCCTCTTTTCTATAATTACTAAACACAAAGAACATGCACCTTCCTGATCTGAGTTATAAATGGGCCTAGCCCAGATCTCCTTTTAACACCCCCTGTTTCACTTTCCAGTTAGAAGTTGCACCGCCTTCCGATTTAATTCATTTATTTATTTCTATAATTCAATTATTTTGTTATTTCTATCTTATAAATATATATATATATATATATATATATATATATATATATATATATATATATATATATATATATATATATATATATATATATATATATATATATATATATATATATATATATATATATATATATATATATATATATATATATATATATATATATATATATATATATATATATATATATATATATATATATATATATATATATATATATATATATATATATATATATATATTATTTAGTTATAATAATAATAATTATTGTCAAATAGTGTTTATTTATTTATTATTATTATTATATTTTTATATTATTATTATATATATTGCTATAATTACTTAACTTTTTACAATTATTTATAATTATCATTATTATAATTCCTTTTTCATAAATATTATTCTTATCTTTTATTTGCTATCTAAATATTACCATGTTATCAAATAAAATTATTTTATATTAAAATTGCATATATTATTTTATATATTAATTGCATTAAATTCTTCTCTAATCATCCATTAATCAAGATCTTCGCAACTAATACGATAAAAAACGCAAACAAACCATCAAACTATTTTTTCCCGTAATAAACTAAACTAATCAACTGTTTTTTTGCAAAAGGGTTTCAAACTAGTTTTGACTTACTGCACATTCAGTCAAAATCTCCACAATCACTACTCTCGATCGAGTGCGAGGTGATTCAAAATATCTTTGCAAACCCCTAAAAAAACACAAACCCATAGGAACTACGAATTGGTACTCTGGTTCCTCATAAAAAGATACGTAGGCATATGATCTAAAATCGCGGCGAGTCTTTCTAATTAACACTTAAAATCCAGTTTTACCCAACCTACACCTAGAGCCTAATATCCTTGTGAATAAGGTAGATGGGAGGTGCCTAACACCTTCCTTTCGTCTAAATGAGTCAGAAACCTAGAATCTCTGTCTGTGAATTAGGGTTTTCTGTTAGATTCCCTTCCTTAAAAACCAGTTGTGACATCAGTCGCTAATAGTGGCGACTCTTGATTTAAAAACCAGTTGCTACATCAGTCGCTTTGGACATCACATTTTTCTTATTTCACCAGTCTCCCGCTTCTTTGCTTCGGGTGATCCGCTCCCCTTGGCTAAAGAATTTCTCTTGATTCCCCCATCCCTTTGAGTCAATATATGATATTCATGGTTGTGTTCTTTTGCCAAAGCACTTGTTTGCTTATTTGTTTTCTATACTATGCACCCTTAGGGTTTCTCGTGTAGGGTTAGTCCTCGAGCTAGACATTAGGATAAATATACATACATGCTAACATAGGGTAGAAACTTCCCTCTTTCATCCTCAACCTTAAGGCCAATCATTGTATGATAACATTAGGGGTAGTGCTAGGCTAGTCTCCCTTAGTCATTTTTCCTTTCTTTGCATATTGCACCTTAAAACTAAAACTTCTTCTTGGAAAATCATAAAAACGTCTCTAATGAACTTATATCCTTCTTCAAGGTAAATAATACAAACCAATCTTAATTGTTTGTGCGCCTTTTGGCTTTGTTTTAAACCTTGTCAAATTGATGTTTTTCCATCCTTGCCATGATATTTTGTTATCTTTTCGCCAATGTTTCGCCATCGCATGTGTTTGTTATCCTACTTTGATCCTTAATATCATTGTTATGTGTGATGTTTTATCATCCAAATCGTTGATGTATCGTCATCTTTGCCATGCTATCTTACTATCTTTTCGCCGGTGTTTCTCCACCGCATATGTTTGTAGTTGATGTTTCGCCATCGCATGTGTTTGTTATCCTACTTTGATCCTCAATATTATTGTTAGGTGTGATGTTTTATCATCTGAATTGTTGATGCCTTGCCATCTTTGCCATGTTACCATGCTATTTTTGCAGTCGATGTTTTGCCATCGCATATGTTTGTCGCCTATGTTTCCCCATCACGTATGTTTGTTTCCGATGTTTCTCCATCGCATATTTTTGTAGTCTATGTTTCACCATCGCATATGTTTGTAGCCGATGTTTCGCCATCGCAAATGTTTTTTACTGATGTTTTGCCTTCGCATATGTTTGTAGGCGATGTTTCTCCATCGCATATGTTTGTAGCCGATGTTTCGCTATCGCATATATTTGTAGCCTATGTTTCTCCATCGCATATGTTTGTAGCCGATGTTTCGCCATCACATATGTTTGTAGTCGATGTTTCTCCATCGCATATGTTTGTAGCCGATGTTTCACCATCGCATATGTTTGTAGCCGATGCTTCGCCATCACTTATGTTTTTCGCTGATGTTTCGCCATTGCATATGTTTGTTGTCGATGTTTCGCCATCGCATATGTTTTTAGCCGATGTTTCGCCATCGCATATGGTTGTTGCTGATGTTTCGCCATCCCGTATGTTTGTCATCCTACTTTGATTTTCGATATCATTGTTAAGTGTAATGTTTCATCGTCTTGTCTGATATTGTGCTATCATGCTTACGCTTTATCGTCTTAACTAAGTTTGTGTTTTCATGTGATGTCTTGTCATCCTTTTTTGTTGCTTTATCATCGTTGTTGATGTTTGGTCGTCTTATCTGATGTTTCACCATCTTGATTGCCGGTTTTGTCTTCTTAACTAAAAAACACAAACCAACCAAAATATATGAGCCGAACTACGAATGCTCTAATTCCTTAAAAGGGATACATAGGCATTGGGGTAGGGCCCAGGTGATCACAACTTTATTTTCCCTACATTATTTTATCCTTTCTTTTGCATGCATTCTTCCTCAGTATTAAACATTAAGCATATATTTTACACACCCTTAGATTAGAACAAACAAGAGTGGGTACCATAGAGTACTACGGGCGTGTGGGGGTGTTAATACCTTACCCTCACGTAACAGACTCCCTTACCCGTATCTCTTGGTCGTTCAACCTTGATTTCACCCTTCTCAGGTTTTCTCGATGTTTACCTTTCCCTTTCGGCGGGATAAAAGATGTTCGGTGGCAACTTCATTGATTTTATATTAGATGACGGTTCGGCCGGTTGTTTCACATAGAAATTTCATGCAATGTGATCTCTAATTCATGTTTATTTCCAACTGGTCCAACTGAAGTCTTTATTGAGATCAAGCTAAAGTTTGCAAATTCAATATTTGCACAAACACTACATAAACGGTTATAATAATAATAACCTTATAAATATTATTTCTGCAGATAAACTTATCATAAAGTCTGTATCGATATCAAAGTTATATTATAAAACTTAAAGAAAGAATGACTCCCACTAATCTAAGACATCCTTAGTGATAACAATCATATGAAATACCTTATATGTCAACTCTTTGATTAGTGAGTCTTTAGCTTAAATTTCATATGCATATATTCTAGTTTCAACAATAATAACTTATAAGACAATGGAATTTTAAAATCTATTGTTGAAACACTATATGACTGTTTGTCTGAATGAAAAATATAACTTGAGTGATCTTTAAAAGCCTTATATTGAACTGTAAATGAATGACATAAATACTTACCTTCATTTATTCTATATTAGAATGTCTATTCGACATCTAAAATATTGGAGTCGAATACTAATGATCTCCTCATTGTCTGATCTCTGATTTGTGAGTACAAACTCTTTTGTTCTCTATAACAATCTTCACGGTTGACCTTTTATTCAACAATTCAATTTTAAATTGTCCAATTATCTACTTAATGATTTTATGTACGTTTTTTCATATACGTATAAAATCATATATAAGATTCCTAGAACCAAAGTATAAAAAACATAATTTTCTAAATTTTCAGATTCATTTATTTTGGACAATGATTGAGACTTAATAGTCTCCCTTGATAATTGAAACATATCCTAGTTTATTGTATTTCATGTCTTTTTTATTTTCAACTTGATATATATATATATATATATATATATATATATATATATATATATATATATATATATATATATATATATATATATATATATATATATATATATATATATATATATATATATATATATATATATATATATATATATATATATATATATATATATATATATATATATATATATATATATATATATTGTGATAACCGAATGATACCTTGAGAATAATATCTAAGTATCTAAATACCTAATACAAAAGAGATGTGCTTAAGATATTTTATCGCTAAACTTTTGTTAGAGATTTATTGGTTTCACACAACAATCATATATCATTGTTGACTAAATAAAAAAATTGACACATTAAACTAGGAACATAAAATTACTCTCACTGTACTTGTAAAACCAAATAATTTTTCATAATAGACATCTCAAAACCAAACAGGACAATTACCTTATGAAATATTATGGTATCACTAATGAGACAATTTCATTAACTCATAAATTGATTTCATCTGTTTGCAAACCATAAACTTTGTATCAATTGACACAAAATTTTCTTCCGTTGCACCATATTGTATTTCTTAATATCGCCATTAAGAAACACTAACTTGATATCCATCTTATGAAGCTCCAAAACTATAACAAGTAACAAGTGTCACAACTATTATAATAGAGTCTTTCAATTATACTTAATAGAATTTATCTTTTCAGTCAATTCTTTATGACACTTGATGCTCTAGTTCTTGTGAATGTTGAGTTTGATCTTCAAGAATTAATTTCTTATTTTAATTGAGAGAAAGAACAATAATATTTGTATGCGGGTCTAAATCTACTATATAAATAACAACTATATGAATTGAGTTAGAACCAATTCTTTCCCACTCAATTTTGTTCTTTGACCATATCTCTTCTCCAAACTCAATATTCTCAAGACACATTACAATATTTGTTTCAAAATATTCAATAACTTGGGACTAAAGTTTATACTTCTCAAACTTTTCAACAATTCTAGATTGTCACAAATCGTGACTGAATTAACTATAATAATATTTGAATTTAAAAGATAAGTTGAATCCATCATTTAAATAAAAAAGATGTTAAAATATTAAAACAAAATTCTATTCATCCACCAAATTGTCTTTTAAATACAAATTTAAGCTTATAATGACAATCTAAAATAGTTAAAAGTAAATAAAAATTTCAAACTTCACCAAATTTATCCCCTTTAAATTGATGTATCTTCCAACACCGTTGAACATTAGTCAGTTCTGATCATATTTTTTATTATTCTTTATTTCCCCTTATCCTTTGAGGTATTTATCGAGTGAAAACTATTTTATTTTCTCTTGCTTCAATATTTTCTTTATTGCACACTTTATGAAATTATTCTATTAAAGAATAATTTCTAACTTTAATAGTTTTAAACTTAATTGTACAAAGAGAATATCATATGCTTGATTTTAGACAAAATCACCTAATTGACGAATGTTGTACCCCAAAATTTCCCCTACCATTTTCTTCAAGACATTCTCATGAGGTCTCCATTTCCTCAAGGATTCTCAAGAGTTGATCAAACAAACTCACCTCCTAAGCAATGGTCTTCAACTAGGGTTTGGTGTTTCTCAAAGAATATTGGTTTACAAGGGTCTCAAATGACTGTAATGGTTCACCACATGGCTTTAAGAATGCTCATACTAAGTTTCATGCCTTGCATCACAAGTTTGCTCAGTCAATGGCTCAGATGACTGAAAATCAACTATATTGGGTAAAAAGTCAATTGTAGTCAACATACGGTCAAACTTCAATATTTTTTTGTCAACATTAACATTCTGAGGTGATATTCATCATTTGATTAAGGGTTTACCATGATTCCTCAAAGAAAGCCCTCAAATCATCAAAGGTCAGAAATTGTTAAATTAGGGTTTTGATTGAAGATAAATGATCATTGACTTTTGACCTAGTGCATGACTTAATGGCTTGAATTATGTACTCAAGGACTCAAATACAATATCTTGACCAAATTACATAGCTCAAGACATTTCCAAAGATGCAAGTGATTGGCAGTTGAAAAATTGAATTAATTGATAAAAGTCAACAGTTACAAAAGTCAAACTTTGACTTTTTGATCAACATTGGAATTCAAAATTAAAGAGTCATCAAGATATTCAAAGCTACCAAACTTGATCATCAAAAATAAAGAAAGTCAACAAAAGTCAAAAGTCAAGATTTTCAAACAAGAAAAAATTCAAGTGTTTTGTACCTAAAAAACACTAACTTCACAAGCAAGTTTCCTCAAGATACAAGTTGATTCAAGGAAAACTTTCACATGAAAGTTGTAGGGATTGATGAATTCAACAACTTTGTTAATGTGGGGTGATCCTCAAAAAGTTATCAATTAAAGAGATATGAACCCATGGAGTTTTGATAATTTTCACCCAACACTTAGAAAAAATTTCTAAGTATTTTCTTCTTAACAAAGTCACTACTTTATGGCCATTTTCACTAATATCCAAATTGATTTAGCTAAAACTCACAACGTGAAAGTTGTAGATCTTGATTCAAGCTTACCAAAATGTCCAAGAACACATTTTTATCATACTTGAGTTAGGATATTCAAAGATATGAAGTTGGGCATCCATTCTTGAATTTTAAGTCATTTTGTGAAGAACTCAAGAGCAAATCTCATAACCTTATCATTCAGTCTAACTTTTCAGGCCATGTTACTTCTAAATATCCATATAATCAGAGATTTACACAAAATTATGGTGCATTACACAAGGATTTGAAGCTTTATCCACTTGATCATACCATTTTTTTGATGAAATTGCAAAAACCTCCATATCCATTTGAATAAAGACCACTTTAATCACAAAGTCCACTCCTTGAGCCTCTAACTTGTCCACTCCAAAAACCTCCATATCCATAATCATAAAGACCACCTGTTTTGCCACTATAACTCCATTATCAACATCCACCATTTTCAAAATCCAACTTTGCAACTTGACTTGAGTAGACCGATCCATACACTCTCAAGACAAAGTAAGAGTTGCAACATACTTAAATTACATTTTAATTAAGTATGTGATGAGAATTTTGGAACTGAAGTTTTTAAACTGTTAGGGTTTCAATTTGGTACTGAGAAAATTTTGTTTTAATTTTTTTATTTATAGATTAAATGAATTACATATTTGAAATCCTTGCGAAATTCTAAACAAGTTTCATCTTTACATTTTCAAATTTGGATGAGAAACAAGAAAGTTATGATTTTTTATTTATTATTTTGGTTATAGTTACGGTAAGAATCGTGAAACAAGGAAGAAGATGAAGTTCATCTTCAAATTTTTGAAAACTTGTTTATTTTATATTTAATAATTATTGTTTCATAAACGAATGTGACAGCCACCCCAGTGACAAGCAGCTCGTGTTTCATGTCACTTTCACCTTAAGGGCGTGGGTTCGAACCAAAGTGAACCCCTCCCCCTTTTGCATTTTTTCATATTTTTTCTGTTTTATGACTTTCTGAAGTATTTTTCACATATATTTATACTAAGTCACCCCCTCCCCCTTTTGCATTTTTTCATATTTTTTCTGTTTTATGACTTTTTGAAGTATTTTTCACGTATATTTATACTAAGTCACTCCCTTGACAAATCCCTTGACAAATAGACGCACGTGGCCCGGTGGTAAGATTTTGAAACTGCGACCCTAAGGTCCTGAGTTCAAGCATTGGTGGAAGCAAACTTAATTTTTTATCACTTGTTTTTTCTTTGGTTTTATATCAAACTTCAAATAATTTTTAGCCAATCAAAATTTCTCTTTTTTAAATGATTTTTGCACACTCCTTATTTATCTACTCTATTTGATTAATATAAATAAATATCATAAAAAATATTTTTATTTCATTATTTTTCAGTTAAATCAAGATATTAACTTATGGTAGGATAACAATATATAAAGGAGGAGGAAAAGAACAAAGAATTTTTGAGTAGGTAGATCGCTCGTAATCGCTTGTTCATAAACTAAAACAATTTCCCACTTCACACTTTCAAAATAACTACTTTCAAAGCGCTTTGTAAATACTCTTGAGGACTGATACAAGATTTATTATAAAGAAAAATGCCTTACATTGGCATTTTTCAAAAACATCTTTTCACAAAACAAACACTTTCTTCCAGTAAATATTTTCAAAACAAATATTTTGTATACATTCTCAACGATACGAGAATCCTTACAAAATCGCCGCACTTAGGAGTTTTCAAAATGTTTTTCAAACATACAACACAAAGCATTTTTTTCAAAGTGAGCTAGCAATTAAGAGCTCGTAGATAACTACAGATGAAAAGGGTGCTAACACCTTCCCTTTTCATAACCTACCCCCCGAACTCAAGAAAATTTCTCAAAGGTCTTTCCTGTTCTTTTCACCATTTCCTTCATTAGAGAAAAGAAAAGTCAATGGTGACTCTTGCTATCCACAACATTTGAGATAAAACGCAAAACCAAAAAGCCAGTTCTCTCACCATATTACAGAACTGGCGACTCTGTTGGAGAAAATTACTAAAAGTGGGCTTACCTTAGAGCTAGATTATTGTACCCCAAAATTTGCCCTCTCGTGTTTCCCAAGGTTTTTCTCTTATATGGCTGGTTACAAGAACTTGCCTAAAGAAAATGAATTTTATGAAGATAATCAAGTGTCTTTCGATTGGCATCTGAACAAGGTCTCCTTCGATTGGTATCTTGACAAGCTTCAATTGGGCATCTAAATCCTTCGAGCAAGCTTTGTTTCAAAGTATTCGATTAGGCATTCGGCCCTCTTCGATCGTGCCTTGATTTCACAATGTCTTCGATGGAACGATGGGCCTCCTTCGACCAAACTTGGTTCCCAAGGCTTCGACTACGCATTGGCTACTTCAGGTTTGACTTTGATTCACAAGGTAAGAACCCCTTACAAGTCCCTTTCGATTCACCAGCAGTGGCCTCTACGTGAAACCTTTAACTCACTAAGCAAAGGCCTCTTTATGCCTTCCTTGGATTTGCTAAGTCAAAAGCTTCCCCCAACTGGCCTTTGATCCACAAGATAGAGGTTTCCTCAGACTTGTCTTGAATTCACAAGGACAAATGCTCTGACGAAGAGAATTTTGGGCAATTCAAATTGATTCAGATATTGACTTAATTAAAGAAAATCTAATAAGGGAAAACTCTAAAGATTTGGGCAATTCGAATTGATATGGATGGACTCCATCGAAGGAGCTGAATCGTAGCCATTCGTAGGAGGAAATCAGAGCCATTCGAAGGATCTGAATCAGAGCCATTTGAGGGAGGCCATTAGAGCCATTCGAAGGAGGCCATCAGAGCCATTCGAAGGAGCTAAATCAGAGCCATTCAAAGGAGGAAATCAGAGCCATTCGAAGGAGGCCATCAAAACTATTCGGAGGAGCTGAATCAGAGCTATTCGAAGGAGCTGAATTAGAGCCATTTGAAGGAGGCCATTTGAAGGAGGCCATTTGAAGGAGGCAATCAGAGTCATTCGAAGGAGAGCATTTAAAAGTCAAATGTGCAGGTTCATTCAAATTCAAAAAGGGACAAGAAACCATGTCTTTTGCAACATTTCAAAATGGTATTCATGGCCTTAAAAACCAACTTAATGGTTGTTTACTCCTTTGCCTTCTTGTCCCCTCCATCCCCTCTATATAAGGAGACCACATACATACGCACAGAGGGTAAAGACAGAAGCCCAGGGGAACCATACACACATATTGTTTTACACGCAATCACAGCCTAAGAGAAGCACACAAAAAAACTTTCAAAACTCAACAAGATCACACCCAACTTGCCTCTCTCCTTTCGAATCCAAAAGCATCCAGCAACTCTAGTCCCCCACGCAAGTTCCAGTTTCAAGCAAGGTAAGCCCCCTTTACCTTGCATCTTTCGTTTCATCATGGCATGTAAATATCCTTTACTTATTTTCGTTTCGGCATAATGTATATAGCCTCTTAGTTATGTTCTTCATTTCTTCCCTTTTGGTTCGTTTTCTTTTCTTGTTGGAATATCATTAAAATCCCCAGCGGAGCCAAAACTTCAAACTCTTAATCCCCAACGAAAACCATCCAGTCTCTCCAAATTCCCCAGCAAGTTATATTGAAGCCCGAAAATTAACCAGATAACAATTAACTTTTGCTTCTTCCCAACCTAGGATAATTCCCCAGAAGAGTGGCAGACGACCGAAACTCCTGAACTTTTTCCAAACAGGAATAAGTTTTCTTCCCCACAAAGTTTTCTTTATTCCCCAGCAGAACAAGGATTCCCATTGTGTAATCCCCAGTAGAAGTCATCAAAATTCTCTGGATTCCCCAAGCAGATTACTCAAGCAGTATATGGCATTGCTCACAACAGAACCTTTGTCAATACTCCAACTTCAAGACATGAAGAACCAACATATCCTCAGCAACAGTCAAGGATTTATTTTCCTCAGCAATACAGCGAATCAGCTTACATGCGCATACATTACATCCATATATCATAAACATTTATAAAACACATATATTGCATCATACATTTCATGCAACATAACTTTGTGTTTCAGCTAACATTTTACCCTTTTCAGGATAAGATTAACAGCTACCATTTGAATAATATGCAATCATGATACAGTACAGATACACTCCAGACACAGAATTCATTTTGTTACTCATTCAGATTCAACTTTCAGATACAGTACAAATACACTCCAGACACAGAAGTCATTCTGCTACTCATTCAGATTCAGCCTTCAGATACAGTACATATACGCTCCAGACACGGAAGCCTTTCTGATATTCATTCAGTTTTCAAATTTAGATAAAGTTTAGATACGCTCCAGACACGGAAGCCATTCTATTACTCATTCAGACCTCAACTTCAAGATGCAGTCCAGATACGCTCCAGACACGGTTGCCATTATGTTGCTTATTCAGACTTCAACACCCAGATACAGTTCAGATACGCTCCAGATACGGATGCCATTCTGATACTTATTCAAATTCAGATTTCACACTCTTGATACAATATGGATATGCTCCAGACACAGATGCTATTCTGTTTCTCATTCATATTTCAAGTCTCTAGATATAGCTCAGATACGTACCCGACGCGGACACCATTCTGATACTTATTCTTCTGACTTACAACTTACAATTCGGTAAACATTCTTGGATGGCATCTACAAGCCCATCTCCAACAAGATTCTATCATCTCTCCAAATGGAATCTTTAAGCTCATTCCCTCAACTACACTCCGTCGAGTGCATATTTATGGGCACTCTAGTGTCCAATCATCTTTTACTTTCGAGTCACGAACGGCAAAAATCGCCAATCTAACTCTTCAGGTTCAAGAAGATTGAACAGGGGAAGCTGCTGTACCCCAAAATTTTTCCTCTCATTTATCAATATTTTTCTCACAAGACTTCTTAGACTCAAGACAAGATTAGGGTTTGCTCAGCTCAGGACATCCCATCTTGCACTGATAACCCAAAATTAGGGATTGAGTTTGCACAAGGATTTTTGGACCACCAATGCTTCATGTGACCTTCATACATCATCTTGGACCCCTAAGATTGCTCATGTTAAGTTTCAAGCCTTGAACCACATTTTTGATCAGTTAATTGGACAGTTGACCTAAAAATTAATTGTATTGGGGAAAAAGTCAACTATGGCCAATTTATAGTCAAACTTCATATAATTGGAAGATTTCCAGTGATTTCTGGTAAACAACCGCTAGTCTTCCAAACTATCGAATAATCTTTCTGACTGTTATTCAATTCCTCTGGTAACTCACAGGATCGACTAGATTGATCCTAGGACTCCTTGGATATTAAGGTTACTCTCACGATCGAACAGATATTCATGGTTGATATTGTATATGTGTTTGGCTTATTTCGATTTCTCTCTCTAAAAGTCTAAAGATGTAATCAAAATGTGTGTGTGAAAACTAAGTTACATGAATAAATGCTAATTGTAAAGACATGTAAAATTGCATAAAAGTGAAGTAAATGGTTTCGACTTATAAAACAGTTAATATAAAGGATTTCTGGAACGTAAAAGGTTTGAAATATGAAGAAAGCGTTTAATGCAAGAAATCTTTAAATGACTTTAAGTAAAAATATGCGTTCGAAGGATAAGACTTGAAGGTAAAGGTATGGAAAATATGACAGTTTTCTGAGATATAAAGTGCTTGAAATATGAAGAAAACATTAAAATGTAAAACTTTGAAGAAGAGATTTCAAAGTGAAAAGACTGTAAATGAGAAAACTTGTAAATGTTATTTGACAAAAGGATAAAGGAAAGTGCTGGAAATGGTAAAAGGTTTTCATTAAATCAGAAATACATGGTGCTATCATACATACATTTCTCTTGCATTCGTTTCCCTTGCCATGTGGTAGTTTGAATGTTACTGAGTATTTTGTATAATAGATATGACACACCAAATCCTAATACTAAGACTTCTATTTATACTAATTCGACCATAACGGTCTTGCTATAGGATTATGCCACGTTTAGAACATGCAGGACAATGCCTCTTTCGTCTTTCCACGTGTCCCCAAATGCTCCAGCACATAACTTTCAAACTTCGAAAGTCCCGCTTCCATTTGAATTTCAAATGCTTTGGTACTTCTCCATTTCGAACGCTCTTCCTAGACACAGCCTTGTTGTTATTTCGAGACTTCTTTAGATATGTTCCCATAATTGCCACTCGAAGCTCCAAGCTTTGACATACTTATTCGAAACACTGCTTCTGCTACTTCGAAACATGACGCTTTACCTCATTTCGATCAAAACGTTTAATTCATTTGGCTTCTAATAACATTATCAAAATCTTCAGCCAACAAATTGCCCCTTTAAAATATGTATTTCGATTCCTCTGAGAAATACCTATTTTAAACACCTACACAAGATTTTGATGGGACTTTCGAATCATCGTAACATTTAATGCATTTGACTCCAGTCACGTCAATCATAGCACCTTTTGGATTCCTTAACCGCCTGGAGCCACTTCACAGCATGGTGCAGTTACAAATAATGATTATCTTTAAATCATGCCTATTACCCATGTTAACTTTACGCCACCTCTTCATCACACCAACCCATGATCTCCACGTATCACACCTTTATTCGGTGGATGCTTAAACTTCCCCATTATAAAACATCACCAACTTAATCTTTTTTCTTTTCTTTTCACACTCTAAATCTTTTACCCTCCTTCTCTCATAAAAAAAATCCAAGCTTTCAACATCTTTCAAAAATGTCTTCTTCTACTTCATCCCAACTCAAGAAAGTCTCCAAGAAGAAAGGAAAAACTGCAGGAGCTACCATGGAAAGTAAAATCATCACTCACCAAGGTCAATCTGTTCTTGCCCCTCAGATGATTTCAAAAGAAAAAGAAATGCTGTATGCGTCACAGGTACTCATTCCTACCAACGTTGCTGGTAAGAGGTTAGCTTTAAATGGCCCTCTTACGGTTTTTGAAATATTAAAAGACACCAGGACGATTTTCCCAGTTTGTTATAGCTTCAAACCCTTATTTAACAAAATGGACGCCCCTAAGGCAGTAGAATCTCCTAGTTCAAATACCATAGAAACCCCAACTGTTCCTCCTAAGGACCCCTTTGTTTTGGATTATGTAAAAAGTAATTTTAAGCCATTTCGATCTTGCCCCACCTCTGATATTGCTTATCAAAATTGGTTCACGAAAGTAGAAGCTAAGAATCCCAGCAATGGGAAGAATTAGGCATCTATAACCTGATTAAGCTATCGAAGCCTGGTTTCACCTACATCCACCCTCTGCTATTCGCGTCCCTTTATTTTTGGGACAATACCTATAACACTTTCCATCTCCCAGGTGGAATGATCACCCAAACCTTCTTCGACATAGCGGCCATCACTGGGCTATCGCCAGTGGGAGAAACTTATATACCCGACAACGAAGAACACTCAAGCATAATTGACTTCGAAGTCAAGCTAGCCAGTTTTTCCAAATTTATCAGTCATTACCATGCTGAGGGGGACAATGTGTCTGACGTAGAGCACATTGCTTTCTTAACCCTGTGGCTGTCAAGATACGTTTTCTGCAGTAGATCCCTACAGGTAGCTAGTAGGTTCATTCCTCTAGCTAGGGACTTGCATGAAAATCGAAAAGTGTGCCTAAGTGAACTGCTCTTAGTTGACCTCTATGAAAGCCTGAGGTCAGCTGTTTCGAGCCTCAAATCCCACACCTCCAAAAATATTCTATTGGCTGGCCCTTTTTGGTTACTCCAACTATGGCTAAATGCCATGTTCGAACCCTCCTTATCAACCGCCAACACCATTGATGAGCAAGATTCTGAGATAAATGATAGGATAGTCGAAGGCACTAGGCTTCGAAGATTAACTCCCAATGACGACAAAGATGACTTCAAAGTTCAATTCTCGAAGTACATCATGATATTCTCCAAAAGGCACAAGTTCGAAGAGAGCATGGCGCCTTTTGCTTCGAGGGCTCATGGACCTTTTTGGTTCACCATGGCTCTCTCAGAAGCTATCAAGAGCAAGGAGATTCAGGATGTATGGAGAGCTTTTTTCTGCCTAGACTCATTTCTTCAAGAATAACCCCAGCCAAGAACCAAATTTTTCTCTTTGCCTACCAACCAAACTTCGTTTCGAGGCAGTTTGGCTTATGCCAACTGATTCCTGAACCTTTATTTCAAACTGAGAGTGCCATCACTTCTGGACGAACTTTCAAGGCACGGGAAGCCAAAATACAGCAAGAACAATATCAAGGCTTTGCCCAATTTGAGCTGATAACCTTCGAACCTACACATCTCACGGCTAAAGGATTTCTGGAATGGTGGACCAAGTTTTATCAAACTTATATGTTCGATACACTTACAATTCAACAGAAACTAATTGATGCCTTCGATGTGCAGGTACCAACAAAGAAAGGTATGTTTACTCATGCCAAAGAGATTAAAGCTTTCCAAAATTATTTTGAAACTACTTATGACCCCACGCGCTTGGACTCCACTGTGCATCAAGCAGCTGAGACCTTGAAGGAAAAATTTAAATAAAAAGTTTCTAAGTTAAAACTTCCTTCAGGGTTGTCACCTGAGGATAGGTATAGGTTGGCATTCGAAATGCATCCACCTAAATTTCCCAGATTACCTACCTCAGAACTGGCTCTGGCTTGGTTTCCCCCATATCCATGGTGGTTTACTTGCAAAGAGATGTTCAAATATCTTCAAAGGAAACCAAAGCCATATGAGACTGTGACATGGGCTCGATACTGGCTTCATGATTTCCCAGGACACCTTCGATACGACCTTTCTGCCATGTCAATTAAATCTGATCAAGGCACAGGTGCGAATGCTTGGGAAAATCCCAAATGTCTTTTATTTTCCATATCTTTAACCTTTGCTTTAATTGTTTCGATTTTCATCCATCAGGATAAAGACAGCTGCCTCGAAGTCGAAAGAAGGGAGTGCCTCTCAAGCCTCCATCGAAACTACTGACAAAGTGACTCCACCCGAAACAACCATTATTGCTGCAACCATAACAACAACAATAATACCAACAACAACCAGTGTTCCAATTCCAACGGTAATCACTTAGCCTTGATGTTTCGAATTCACTCATGCTTTATGGTTTGCATCTAATTCTTCGTTTAAAATTCTTTCAGACCAACAAGCTTCCTCCTACTACTCCCAAGAAGCGGAAATCAAACACCACTGGGGAAGACCCCAAGGCTGGAGGAAAATTAAATACTGCTTCGAAGAAGAAGCCAAAGAAAGATATTTCGAAAAGCACCGTTCCAACTAGTGTCTCTGGACTTGATTCCAGGGATGCTGCTCCCTCACCCAAATCCAAAAATCCACCTTCGACCTCCAACCCAACGTTGGAACGTATAGCTAGTAACCTCTCCTCTGAGAGTCCACAGGTAAATTGAACCTTTAAATTTTTTACAATACTAACTTCTTATTACCTTGGTGAATGTTTTTTCTTAACATTCTGTTGTTCCTTGCAGAACATCTTGAATCCAGCTTCCACTATTTCGAACTCACCATCCAGAGCTGCTGCTCCGCTCAACTTCTCTCCTCAAGGAGATTCCAGCAACCTGGTTCAAAATAAAGGTTCCTCCAATATGGCGGTTCTGGCTGGAACTTCTGAACAGCAGGATGATCAAGGTACCTCCATTCCTCTGAAAGAGATAAACGAAACAACACTTCAAACGTCTGCAGAGGATTTGCAAAGGGCTTCTCTTCAAAAGTCCCCTCTTGAAACTCTTCAAGAGGACCCAAAGGACACTCAAACTGAAGAAGAGAAAGCTGATTCTGGGCAAAGAGCCGAAGAATCTGCAGACGAAGAATCTGAGGAGGAGAATGCCAATGGCGGTTCGACTGTTGGGACGGAGTCCAACGCAAATAGCAGTGAAAGGGATGGTATCGAAGTGGTGGACTTGGATGAGGATGAAGAAGACCAAGAGCACGAAACGAATGAAGGGGATGGTAATGCAACCAACGAACCCATAGAGGTTGAAATGGACGTGGCTCCCCTACGTGTGGAACTCCCTCAATCCTCTCTGTCTCGAATGACTGACGAGGAACTAGCACTTCTGAGACGAAATGACCCTATTGGGTACATGAAGGCAAAGTTGGCTCAGAGGGACGTCCCACTTGCTAGGGCTGGCACAAGTTCGACCAGCTATCCTCTTCCCACAGATGAAATAATTGTTCTTCTTAATAAAATTAGGAAAACCATTCTCAATGTGGATATATTCGAAGTGCTTAAACAAGATAGTACTGCTTGCTATACTATGAAGGAGCTGCTCACAAAGGTCAATCTTTCCACCTGCTCCTTGCCAGTTAGTACTCTCTTGTTCGATCTTCAGAATTTGCTGGACAACGTAACTGGTTACCTTCTCCAAGACGAATCTGCTGCCAAGAAGGTTCAAGAGAAACGCATTGCCATGGATGCCGCTTATGAACAAGCTTCGAAACTCTCTCAAGAAGCTAAGGATCAAGCTATGCATCTGAAGCAGGCGAAAACTGATTATGAGGCTCGATCTGAGTCCATCCTTCTTTGGGAAAGGCAGATTCTGGAACTTCAACAGAAGGTTAAGGAGGCTAAAGAACAACAACTAGCCTTCGAAACCAATTCTGCTGGTAACCAATTCGAAGAGCTTCTCAACCAGGGGCTTGCGGAAATGGAGACTGCAGAACAACTTAAAGGAGAAGTGGAAACCTTGGAAGGAGCCAGGCGGTTCACTCAGCAGAAACTTGAATCATTTCGAAGCACTTTTAATCGATTGAAAAATAATTCTTATTTCTAGATTTTGATGTTTATTTGACTATAATTTTGGTTTCTTACATGTAATATTCGAACAACGCCATTTTGGCATTTTATCTTGCCATCTTGGCTTTTTATAACATCTTGTTTACGTTGTTACTATTCGAATCTCCTGCAGGCTTGGCTTATATTTCTTTAAATATTTCCCATTAACTTTTAGGACACGTTTATCATCCATGAGTTCTTCGATTTCGTATGCATTGTTTGAGAATACTTTTAATATTCGAAAAGGTCCTTCCCAATGAGGTGACCATTTACCTAACGCTTTATTCTTCTTGTCCATAGGAAATATGACTCTCCAAACCAAGTCATTAATAATGAATACTTTTTTCTTCACCCTTTTATTGTATGTTCTGGCCACTCTTTCTTTTTGCCTCATCAAAATTTCCAATGCATGTAATCTAATTTCGTCCAACTCAACTAATTCATTCATCATCATTTCCCAATATAATGCAGTTGGGATTTCGTTGTCTCTGAATTCGAACTGATTGTAGATGAATTTCTACTGGCAACACTGCATCATGACCAAATGTGAGTTGGAAAGGCGTAGTGTTAGTAGCTTCCTTAGGAGATGTTCTACAAGCCCATAATATTTGGTCCAGAGTTTTGTGCCAATTTCTTGGCTTTTTGCCAATATGCTTCTTGATTAATCCTATTATTACTTTATTTGCTGCTTCGACTTGTCCGTTTGCTTGAGCATAATATGGCGTTGATGTTAGCAATCTAAACCCCATTTCTTGGGCAAATCCTTGCATCTTTCTACCAGTAAACACAGAGCCTTGGTCTGTAGTTATGCTCTCTGGCAATCCGAACCTATAGATAATGTGCTTTTGTATAAATTCAATAATAGCCTCTTGATCAGCAACTATCAGTGGTATAGCTTCGATCCATTTGGTAAAATAATCTATTCCCACCAAGATGTATTTCTGTCCTTTGGACGAAGCAGGATTTATTTCTCCTATCAAATCCAATGCCCATCCTCTAAATGGCCATGGTTTGATGATCGAATGCAACTCACTTGCAGGGGCATGTTGAATTCCTGCATGTTTCTGACATTCCTCACATCCTTTAGCAAAGTCTATGCAATCTTTGAGCATGCTAGGCCAATACAAGCCGTATCGAAATAACAACCATTTCATTTTATGGCCTGCTTGATGTGCCCCACATGCCCCATTATGGACTTCAGACAATGCTAAGTATGCCTCACTTTCTCCTAGGCATTTCAATAATACACCCTCTTGGGTCTTTTTAAACAATTCGTTCCCCATGAGGAGATATGACAATGCTCTATATTTTGTTTTTCTATCCACCTTTAGAGTTGGGTCTGCTAAATAACTCTTCAATGGACTTCGCCAATCTGCATCTGACAAAGTATTTATGGCTAATATTTCGAATCCCTGTTTCTCAGCATATCCCAATCTCATACTTTCCAGATCCGATGGTGTGAATCTAGTAGCCATAACTCTTCCCCTTAATTCGACCAAATCCTTGAAGTTCTTGGTAGACACTTTATAACCTGAAGCCAACTGCGCTAAGTCATTTGCTTCTTGGTTCTCTATTCTTGGTATGTGTTGAATATCCATGTATTCAAATTTCCTCAATAGCCTATTGACTATGACGAAGTATACCATTAAATTTTCCTTTATGCACTTGTATTCCTTTGTGATTTGTTTGACCACTAATTCAGAGTCTCCTTTAATTTCGACTCTGGTTGCCCCCAATTCCAACAAAGCTTCAAGTCCAACAATGAGCGCTTCATACTCAGCTTCGTTGTTAGAACAACGAGGACCATCTAATTTATACTTGAATTTTGTTGGAATTCCTTCAGGAGAAATCAGAAGGACTCCAACACCACTTCCATTCCTGTGGGTTGAACCATCAAAGTACAATTTCCATGGTTGCATTTCGACGTAACTCATGACCGTCTGCTCAACCAAAGAATGGTCCACAATGAAGTCAGGAATCACTTGACCTTTCATAGCTTTTAAAGGCATGAAAGTCAACGAATATTCTGTTAAGGCTAAAGCCCACTTGCCAACTCTGCTATGCATTATTGGTTTTGAAAGCATATGTTTAATGACATCGAAATGAGATGAAACATAAACATCAACAGGTTTTATATAATACTTGAGTTTCATACAAGAGAAATACAAACAGAGACATAGCTTTTCTAAATTGCTATATCTGGTCTCTGCATCATTTAGCACTCTACTTAAATAGTATATGGCTCTTTCGACGCCATTGCTATCTTCTTGTGCTAGCATACTACCTATACTAACTTCAGAGGCACATATGTACAATCTCATGGGCTTCCCCCATGAAGGTGGAGACAAAATAGGAGGCTGAGAAAGGTATTCTTTTATTCTGTCAAATGCCTCCTGGTGAGCTTCGTTCCATTCGAAGGCTTGACCTTGCTTTAGACGAAGTAACGGAGAGAAAGCTTGGGTTCTTCCACTTAGGTTCGAGATGAATCTTCTGAGGAAGTTAATTTTCCCTAGCAGAGATTGCAACTCCCTTTTTGACGCAGGTGCTTTCGTCTCCATTATGGCTTTGGTTTTGTTCTGGTTGATTTTGATTCCTTTCTTGTGAACCACAAAACCAAGAAAATCTCGAGCCTGCACAAAAATGCACATTTAAGGGGATTCATCTTTAAGCCATGTTTTCTCATTCGCTCGAATGATTGGCTTAAATGATGCAAATGTGTTTCTGCAGATATAGATTTGATGACTATATCGTCAATATACACCTGCATGAAGGTTTCAATGAAATCATGAAAAATTGAATTCATTGCCCTTTGATAAGTTGCCCTAGCATTCTTTAAACCAAAAGGCATCACCACCCATTCGTAGGTGCCTAAGGCTCCTGGGCAACGAAATGCTGTCTTTGCAACATCTTCTTCAGCAATGAAAATCTGGTTATACCCAGAGTATCCATCTAACATACTCAAGTATTCGAACCCTGCAGCAGAATCTACTAGCATTTCTGCCACAGGCATGGAATATTCATCTTTAGGGGTTGCAGTGTTTAAATCCCTAAAATCTATGCAAAATAGAAAACCCTAAATGCAAGACAAAAACATGAAAATGACACACTTTGCACACAAGCACCCTTAGGGTTTCTCCCACTTGGTTGCCTAAAATAAAATGGCCATGTTACGCATGCGAAGTATCTTGGCAAAACAAAACAAATATAAGATCATAGTCCCTCGATGATGCTATTCAAAGGTTGCCTAAAACAAAATGATCTTGGTCCCTAAAAAATGCTAAGATACTTGGAAACATTGCTATCATAGTTATACGATGACCCACTCCCGACCCGTTTACATCCAAAGATAGGGTTGCTTACCAAATCAATGTTAAGTCAACAATGTCAAAGGAATAAAAATGCACAAGAAAGACATTTGAGTAGGTAGATAGCTTCTAGTTACTTGTTCCATTTCAAAACAATCCTTGCTATTTTCAAAAACAAACACACACATTTCAAAACATCTTACAAAACATTGAAAACATTTTCAAAAGACAAACGTCTTTGCATACATTCTTACGAACGAGAATCATTACAAACATTGCCTAAACGAATGGCCTCTTTTACAAAATACTTTCAAAATCACACCAAACACCATTTCAAACAAAGCAAAGCAAGTGATCTAAACATGTAACTAAGAGCCCATGGAAAACCATGGATGAAAAGGGTGCTAGCACCTTCCCTTTTCATAATCTACCCCCCCGAACTCAAGAAAACATCTCAAAGTTCTTTCCTGTGCTTTTTTACCTTTCCTTTTGGATAAAAGAAAAGTCGATGGCGTCTCTTGCTAACCGCGACATTTGCAAACACAAACGTAAAACCTCAAGTCAGTTCTCCCATCGCATCATAATAGTATAACTCAAATTCAAGTTGAAGCCTGGATACGACTAGATAATAGCTTAATATCTTCAAATCACTTAAGCCTGGACACGACCAGATAACAGTTCGAGTCATTGAAGCCTGGATTCTGACCAGATAACAGTTTAAGTTACTATGAAGCCTGGGGTACGACTAGATAACATTTTAATTTCATATTCCCAAGTATATTGTTGTGAAGCCTGGACACGACCAGATAACAGTTCGAGTCACTGAAGCTTGGATTCCGATCAAATAACAACTTAAGTTACTGTGAAGCCTGTGGTACAAATAGATAACAGTTTAATTTCATATTCCCCATTAGATTATTGTGAAGCCTAGAATACGACCGAATAACAGTCAACTTTTGTTATCCTTAGCAAACTTACTATGAAACCTGGATTTTAACCAGAAAGCAGCGAACTTTCGTTTCTCCAGTCAAGAGGTAGCTTCCCCAGTAGAGTAATGGATAACTGAAGTTCCTAGACTCTATTCCCCACAAAGTTTTCTTCAAACAGGAGAACAATAGAAACCCGTATTTCCCAGCGGACTCCTCCTCAGACAGCAGGAACAGGAACCCCCAAAGGGACCATGTCTGAAATTAGCATCTATTTTGGATGGCATCTTTAAACCCATCTCCGACAACTCTCTGTCATCTTCTCTAAATGGAATCTGTAAGCCCATTCCCGTCATCATCAACTAACAGTGTTATTTCATGCGAGTGCAAATTTCTGGGCACTCTAGTGTTCAATCATCTTCCACCTTCAGATCACATAAGCTAGACAAGCCAATCTAAATCCTCAGGTTTAAGAAGATTGAACAGTGGCATAGATCACATTTAAAATGCTTTACTTGCTTGATTTATATGCTTTACATTTCGGGGTTATGCTTGAGTTTATTTCTTGTATAGATCCTATACCCAAATCTTGGGGAATTTTAGGTAGTAGAAATAGATTGTGAAAATTGTACAGCGTAGACCGATATGGTTGAAACGATGGTTGCGTTAGTGCGACACATTGGTTTGTGATGGTGTCCCTTGAGTCAATCAAGGAGAATGTTAGGTTGTCGTGTGGTGTCATAAAAGAACTAACTGACCATAGAACCTTAGTTGACACAACTTATCCATTAAAAAGTAGTGAGATGGCAGGTTTTTGTGAAGACTAATGTTGGTTGATACTCGATGCTACACTCATTGAGATTGGACTCTTGGGATATTTCAGTCACAATTCAGATGCTTGTGCTGAAACAAGGCCTGAGAGAAAGATCAGTGATATTGAGATTCCTAGAACCCGGTTACTTCTTTTAGGACAGGTTGAGCCAACTAAACTTCAAGAGGGTACTTACCTACAAACTCCTTGCAAGCTTAAACCTAAGGCCTTGTGTGTTTTGTTTGTGTATGATTAAATTGTTCGAACATGACATCATAACATCATGACATAATTACACATATCATTTTTACTAACCATTTCAAGAATCTCAAGTGCCTGTGATGTAGGGTTATATCGAACCAGATGTCTATCAAGGTGCAATGGGATTTATTTTCCTCTAACCATATGCCGTCAAAGACCAAAGCATGATATCTTGAGTCAAAGCCTAGGATCCACTCGACATGGTGAGTGAGATTCTCATAGAAGGACATTCAGCGATATGAAGTTCTTCCATCAAAGTTGCAGTCGGATTCAGTTTCTAACATTTTCTTGTGTTTACCCCACGAGATCCTTGAAAACATTGCATTTACGTATCATGCATGTCATTACATAACAGGTAGTTCTTAAGACAGGTTTCTTATTTTCACGTTGTTTATTTCAAGAGCAAAAAAATGGCTCTCGAACAGACTGGCAAAGATCTTTAGATCCAAAGTGCTCAGTTCCAAGAAACATTCCTAAACCTATCCAGGGGGCAAGAAGAATTGAAAGCACTCCTTGCCGAGAGCATGACCAAGAAGAATCATGACGACAACAGGGATGACCAGTAGGAAAAATTGTAGGCCGAGATGGCAACGATGAGAATCCAAATGATAGGTCAGATGACACTTATCTAGAACTTAGCTCGGGGAGAAGAAGAGTTAAGAATCATCACCAGCAAGCTTCATCAAGACGAATACAATCATATGGGATGAACGACTAGATTGGGGATCAAATCATTAATCAACCTCCGATGAGACATGAAGTTGGCTTGGTTTAAAGTAGGCCTTTCTGGATTGCTACTACATCGTAAGCCCAACAAAAACCTCTCCAAAACAACAGGGTAATTAGCATAAGCAGGACACGCCCAAAAGACAATTTACCAAAATCAACATGTCTCAGCTTAAACATTGCAACACATGTTGAAGGCAGAGATGGTCACGTTGAAGGATCCTCCTCAGAACCCCAATACTTCCTCATCCTGTCACAATCCTAATGAAGGGTGCGCATACCATTCCAATAGTCCTAGACACGACAATAACTACTGTTGGGCTTTGAAACATAAGATTCAAGATTTGATCGACGAAGGAGTGTTAGAATTTACACAAGATGGTAAACTTGAGTTTTTCTGTCATCCCTCAAAGGCGCACTATCTGAAGTGACAAATTCAGGCGGAGAATCTTTTTATTTATTCGAATTTTCATTTGTAATTTCTTTAGTTGATCCAAACACTTATCTTTATGTCATACATTGGTTGTCCTCATTGATGCATTGTATATGTTTGTCTTAAATTAATCCTTTCACTTTCTCTATACTAAAACTATGCTTTTACTTTCTTTTTGTGATATTCGACTCTCGATTAAAATCTATGAGACTTTAGAGGGAGGATGACAAAAGTGACACCATAATCTCTATAATATGATTTTAAACAGACCTTGTTGACGATGTACAGGTGTTGTTTCAAATCCTAAACAGTGGAGAGTTATAAGGAAGATAATCCCTAGTCAACCCCTTTAAGCCTAAGAAGTAGGAGTTTTCTTTTTTTCACAGATTGAAACCTTTAATCATAACCTGGGGCAGGGTAGTTTCTCAGTTAATTCAAGTGCGCGTTTTAGTCGCAAGCTTTACCTTCATACACAATAAGTGATATAAAAAAAATGGCCTTTCGAATCAAAAGACGATGATGGTTCCCCGTAAAACAGGCAGTCATTATCTCTCAAAAGAAAGGCCCGCTAAGTCAAAACCTATGAAGGAGACTTAAGGAAAAAAATTGGGACATCCCGCTGGCTGTAATCATAGAAGAAACAATTCAGGAAAAATTAGGGATAATAATGTCAAAAGAGATCGCTACCAAATCCTCGACAACAAAAAATGTTACAAAAAAATGACAGCCTTCTCAAATAAACTTCCAGTATCCGAACCATCACTAAAATATCATTCCAAGACTCAATTAGAATCTAAACACACAATTGACTGAGTATAGGGCTGAAAAACATCATGGCGAATAGGTTAGCTACAAATAAAGTTTGATCCTTTATCCTTTGTTTCTTGAAATCGTGAACCAGGCCACGTTATAACCCTTAAAGTCCTAACTGAAGCATAGGTAGTTCGAAAGCATACTGTTACAAAAGGTATCCTGACTCCTGTAAGGCTTACTATAAATCCTGAGTTGAATTCATATTCTTACAAAATTCTGTTTTTTACTATAAATGCATTTTCAAAACTTCAAGACTGACATAAGCTTTGTATTTTAAATACCAATGTTTACATATAACTAATTATTCGACAGCAGAGAAATTCGTACAATGAATATCCAATGAACAGAAATCCTCTCAATGAAGGGAATCACTTCAAATGGAAAGACACGTCCAATGAGAAACCTACCATAATCTAGGGGCATGACATGTTATTGTCTAACTCGTCTGTGGCAATCAAGTTGAGATTCAAAGAATCTCTCATAAAGTCCTGAATAGCCAGGGGCAGATCTCCATCTGAACCACTTGGGGGGATGTTACATTGATCATGAGTTTCAGCAAAAGACACTATGAAAATTGAATCTTCGGTATCACTAAATTTCTTGTCTATGACAGCAGTATCAGATGGTGTCATTCTTCTACGATAGTTCTACGAAAAATACTGAGGAAGGTCGAGACAATCATAAACTTGGCAATATATGGTTAATCAATGACTTTAAACATCGGGTGCACCAGACTAACCCCAGGGGAAAACGAACTCCCGCATACAAAGGGTCACATACGATCAAGTACACATTTTCTGGAAATGCTATAACACTTACTACTATAAACGTGGACATAGTCAAAAGATACTGCACATAAAAAAGACCTGCTAGGTTGGCTGGCCTAGGCAAAAACAAGGGCATCCCGACAAACCAAATGTTTCATGAAAAATTAGGGATATATATAAAAGATTGTACACCGGGCAAGTCGAAAACCTGAAAAGGCAGTTTGGGCAAGAAAGGGTATCCTGGTGGACTGAAAATCTGAAAGGGCAGTCCAGGAGAAAGCTAGGGATTAAAATGTACGACTATGTCCCGTTATCTCATCACTTGTCTATCAATATAAGATTTATCACCCTAATCAACATTTACCGATGGCTCTAGAAATTGAGATAAGGTTCAAGTCATCCATAAATCCCCGCAGAGAAATCTCCACGAGATTATCCCCACAGATTCATCTTCACAAATAATCCTCAACAAATATATACCCCCCATGAAATAGGATACACCAATCATACTCACTAGTCGATTCCCCTAGCGGATGAAAGAATATGGTATTTTTCCCGATAATATCACCCACTTATGAAATTCCAGTCATTACAAATCATGGAAGTTTTCTTCCCCGACTGAGTCTATTCCTCCAAAACTGTAAAACCCCATGCAAATTTCTTCTCTCCAGTAGAGCTTGTTTCCTCAACAGAGTATTTCTCCGTCAACAAGGTTTATTTCCCCAATAGGGTTTATTTCCCCAATAGGTTACAATCTCCCTAGCTTGAGTCAATTCCTCAGTCTGCTACGAATCACCAGCAAATTCCTCTCCCTAGTGAAGTTGCCACCATCCCTAGAGGGTTACTACGAAACCTGGAATTGGACCAGATATCAATCAACTTTATCCTCCCCAGACGAGTCGGAAGGTTATCCATCTCTTTTATCCCCGGTTGGGGTATATAAGAATTAAATTCCCCAGACGAGTCAGAAGTTTATCCATCTCTTTTATCCTCAGTCAGGGTATATAAAAATTAAATTCCCTAGTAGAGCGATGAATGAATAATGTTCATAAACTCTTCTCTCCAAACAAAATACAACATTCCTCAACAGAGTTTCGTCAAACAGCAAGCAAGAATCCCCAGTGAAAGCATTCTATACAAGGTTGAAGATTGTACATGTTCTTCATCCCCAGCACTAGTCAGGGATTTATTTTCCCAGACAAAAATACTGCACGAGTTTACAAATATAGTTCAACAACATTTCACATTCATACATCATAGCATATGCATATGAAATGCATATAGCATAGCATAATTTATTTTGAGAATAGCATTACACAATACATTTCATACATCATGACATGGCATACAACTAACTCTTCACCTCTTCAAAAAAATCAATCAACAGAAAAATATCATCAACAATTCTAGGTCCAAGATTAATTCCCGAAACAAGACGGGGAAACTATCTCTACGGCCAACAAAAAGCAGGTTCCAGATCAATTCCCGACACAAGATGGAGCAACCATCTGGATGACTAGCCACAGATTAATTCCTGAAGCAAGATAGGGTAACTACCTGTGAAAAACAGATTGTAGATTAATTCCCGAAACAAGACGGGGCAACTATCTACATGACCAGGTCAGAGATGAATTCCCAAAACAAGACGGGGAAACTATCTCTACAGCCAACAAAAAGCAGGTTCCAGATTAATTCCCGAAACAAGACGGGGAAACTATCTGGATGACCAGCCACAAATTAATTCTTGAATCAAGACATGGCAACGATCTGTGAAAAGCATATTGTAGATTAATTCCCGAAACAAGATGGGGCAACTATCTACGTGACCAGGTCAGATATTAATTCCAAAAACAAGACGGGAAACTATCTCTACGGCCAACAAAAAGAAGGTTCCAGATTAATTCCTGAAACAAGACGGGGCAACTATCTGGATGACCAGCCACAGATTAATTCCTGAAACAAGACAGGGAAACTATCTGTGAAAAAATAGATTGTAGATCAATTCCCGAAACAGGATGGGGCGACTATCTACATGAACAGGTTGAAGATTAACTCCCAAAACAAGACGGGGAAACTATATTTCTTTCTTTATGGTCATATAAAGATCAATTCCCAAAACAGGACGGGGCGAGTTTACCAACAAAAACAGATTATAGATCAATTTTCAAAACAGGACGGGGAGATTATCTACATAACAAACACTTCCTTTAAGCATCTTCTGGATCATATTAAATCAATCATATATTTATTCTGATACTTCTTCCAGTAGACATTTCATGGCTCAGATTAAATCAACCATAGATTTATTCTGATACTTCTTCCAGTTAAAGACATGCGTAGATATCTTCTGGCTCAGATTAAATCAAGCGTAGGTTTATTCTAATACTTCTTCCAGTAGACATTTTCTGGATTAGATTAAATCAACCATAGATTTATTCTGATACTTCTTCTAGTTAAAGACAAAAGACCTCTTCTGGCTCAGATTAAATTAAGCGTAGATTTATTCTTACACTTCTTTCAGTAGACATTTTCTGGCTCAGATTAAATCAACAATAGATTTATTCTGATACTTCTTCCAGTTAAGGACAAAAAGACCTCTTCCGGCTCAGATTAAATCGAGTGTAGGTTTATTTTGATACCTCTTCCAGTTAAAGACAGGGGTAGACATCTTCTGGCTCAGATTAAATCAAGCGTAGATTTATTCTAATACTTCTTCCAGTAGACATTTTCTGGCTCAGATTAAATCAACCATAGGTTTATTCTGATACTTCTTCCAGTTAAAGACACGTGTAGACATCTTCTGGATCAGATTAAATCAAGCGTAGATTTATTCTAATACTTCTTCTAGTAGACATTTTCTAGCTCAAATTAAATCAACCATAGATTTATTCTGATACTTCTTCTAGTTAAAGACATGCATATACCTCTTATGGCTCAAATTAAATCGAGTGTATATTTATTATGATACTTATTCCAGTTGAAGTCAACAGGTTACTTTGGATGACATCTATAAGCCCATCTCCGATGACTCTCCATCACCTTTCCAAATGGCATCTTTAAGCTCATTCCCAGTATAATTAACCAACATTGTTACTTTGTGCACAAGTGAGTGCAAATTTCTAGGCACTTATGTGTTCAATCATCTTCCACCTTCAAGTCACGAATAGCGGACATGCCAATCTAACTCTTCAGGTTTAAGAAGATTGAACAAGGGCAGCTGTTGAACCCCAAAATTTTCCCTCCCATTATCTTCAAGACATTCTCATGAGGTCTCCATTTGCTCAAGAATTCTCAAGAGTTGATCAGACAAACTCACCTATTAAGCAAGGGTCTTCAAATAGGGTTTGGTGTTTCTCAAAGAAGATTGGTCTGCAAGGGTCTCAAATAACTTTTATGGTTCATCACATGGATTTAAGAATGCTGATACAAAGTTTCATGCCTTGCATCACACGTTTTCTCATTCAATGGCTCAGATGAGTGAAAATCAATTGTATTGGGTAAAAAGTCAATTATGGTCAACATACAGTCAAACTTCAATTTTTTTGTCAACATTAATATTTTGAGGTGATATTCATCATTTGATCAAGGGTTGACCATGATTCCTCAAGGAAATCCCTCAAATCATCAAAGGTTAAAAAAATTGTCAAATTAGGATTTTGATTGAAGATGACTGATCATTGACTCTAGACCTAATGCATGACTTAATGGCTTGAAGTATGATCTCAAGGACTCAACTATAACATCTTGACCTAATTACATGGCTCAAGATATTTCCAAAGATGCAAGTGATTGGCAGTTAAAAAATTGAATTAATTGATAAAAGTCAACAGTTACAAAAGTCTAACTTTTACTTTTTGATCAACATTGGAATTCAAAAATCAATAATTATCAAGATATTCAAAGCTATCAAACTTGATCATCAAAAATCAAGAAAGTCAACAAAAGTCAAAAGTCAAGATTTTTAAACACTTAGAAAAAATTCAAGTGTTTTGTACCTAAAAAACCTTAACTTCACAAGCAAGTTTCCTCAAGATATAAGATGATTCAAGGAAAACTTTCAACATGAAAGTTGTAGTGATTGATGAATTCTACAAATTAGTTTTTGTTGGGTGATCCTCAAAAAGTGTTCAATTTAATAGATAAGAGCCCATGAAGTTCTGATCATTTTTACCCAACACTTAGAAAAAAATTCTAAGTATTTTGTTCTTAACAAAGTCACTACTTTATGGCCATTTTTCACTAAGATCTAAATTGATTTAGCAAAATGTCCAAGAACACATTTTTATCATACTTGAGCTAGGAGATTCGAAGATATGAAGTTGGGCATCCATTCTTGAATTTCAATTCATTTTGTAAAGAAATCAAGAGCAAATCTCATAACCTTATAATTCAATCTAACTTTTCAGGACATGTTGCTTCTAAATCTCCATATAATCATAGATTTACACAAAATTATGGTGCATTTGTTCACCGTGTTTTCTGGTAAAAAACCGTTGATCTTTCAAAAAGGGTAAATTTTTGGTTACTCCCAGGATCCATCAGTTTGATCCTAGGACATATGATAATTTTTGGTGTTGTTTGGACATAAATGCTAATGTAAGTGAAGAAAACACGTTCGACTGGGAAAGGGATGAGTTTGAGTGCAGAAAGTAAATAGAAAAGGGGTTGAGAAGAGTTTAAGTGCAGGAATCTGGGTAAGAGTGCAGATAAAGTGCAAACAAGATAAAAAGGCAAGAAATGTAAAGAGATAAATAAAATACTTTGATTATAAAATGTGGTGTTTCAAACGTACATTTTTCAGTATTCTTTCTCACGCAGCGGGTACTTGAATAGTATTGAATAATTTGTACGATTAGTTGAACACACGGAAATCTACATAAACTTCCTATATTTATACTAAAACTAGGTAACCGTCGAGGAGTTTCCTTGCTCTAAGATGAAGACAAGTGTCTTCTGCATGCGCTTCGACCCATCTCTTCATGCTACGTTGCTTTCTTTAACTGCCCAGCAAACTACTTTTACCTCCTTTCTTCAGATTAAAAATCTTCTGCTGCAGATATGAAGTTTCCTTCTGGTCGAAGACCCTGGAATCCTTTCAGTCGAAGGGTGTGAGAACCTTCTGGTCAAAGATTCAATTTAACTTAGTAATTTCTCTAAGTATTTTTCCATTCTGTCGAAGCCTTTTCAACTTAGACTTGTTCAATCTATTTTTTGCCCATAAGACCAACTTGTTGTACGTGTCGAATTTAGGAGCTAACAAATTTCCCCCCAAGAATATTAGTTTCGACGCAAGAAGAGATGATCATTCTGAGATTCCTATTCGAAACTTGTCTTCTCTTTGACCACATAAATCAGTTGTGTGCTTTTCGCCTTCTACCAACCACTGCTTGTATTCAGAGTCATCATTACCTTTTTTCCCAACACGTCACTGTTAATCAGCCGTTACCATGCTGCCATGATGGCCATTATCCCTACAACCTTGGAAATTATGGCAAACATTTTCATTACTCGCACGATAACTGCTCCAACGCTCGCCAGGTGCCCCACTAACTCTGTAGCATTAAATGGTCTTGAGGGAAAACACTCTTCCCTGAACACTATAAATAGACGAATCTTCTCTTTGGAATTCTTTTACAACTCATAGTATTCTTCACTTCCTTGCAAAAAAGTCTTAACAACTTCATTCTTCTTCGTTCTTTCACTACTTTCAACCATGGCTTTCCTTTCCAATGCACCCAACAACACAAAAACTAAGAACATTTGTAATCTACAAAGACAACCAGAGGTTTTCTCCACTAACCCTGTACCTGTTTCGACTGGGGAACAAAGGGTCGTATCTGAACCCATGGCCAAAGAGTGGCGTGAGGCTTATGACTCCCAGATGCTTATCCCAGTTAGGTATTCTAGGAAGATGTATGCCATGTCTGGCCCATTGTCTACATGTTTCGAGAACCCAAAACAAAATAACAACTTCTTCCCAACTCAACCTAGGCTCAAGCCTATAGGTTGTGTGAAGAAACTCAGGAATGATCCTGAAGATGAAACTCCTGCCAACCAGCAACATTCTCAAACGAAGGAAGATATCAACCTTCAGTTCATGAACAAGGGCAATAGGATATTTCGATCTTGCCCTAGTCTTACTTCACAATACTCAGAATGGATGAGTAAGATTGAAAAAAGTACAAGCCCAAATCTGGAAATATATGGGGATCAATGACTTGATCATGTTGTCGAAGACTGGGTTAGCTTATTACCTTATGGAATGGTAACCCCAACGCTCTTCGATAAAGTCTCCATTAATGGTATTCAACCAACATGTGACTACTTTGACCCTGAGGATCTATCTGAAGATTCTATCGGGTTTTCAGCCACGAAGCCCATGTATACTATATTCATCAATCATTTCCATAACAAATCGAGTACCACTGTCTCTAAAGTGGAACACATAGCTTTTCTGGCTTTGTGGTTACCTCGTTTCATTTTTTGCACTAAGTCACTTCAAGTGACTAAGAAAATGCTTACTCTTGCAACACAACTTCACCATGGCTATCCTCTTTGTCTGGCTGAGTGTATTCTAGCCAAACCTGTATGAGTCCATCAGCAATGATGTAACTGCATGAGTCCAACCTTTCCGGCCCCTTTTGGCTTCTGCAACTTTGGCTAAATTCCACTTTTGAATCTTTTCTTTTGTAGAAGAATAAGATTAATTAGAGGGCCCCAGAAGTCCTGAACAAAAGGGTCGAAGGGACTAGATTAGTCCTGTTGACTCCAACTGACGAAGGCCAAATTTGTACCCCAAAATTTTCCCTCTCATTTTACTCAATACATGCTCATAGAGATCCTCAATTTGCTCAAGGTTGCCCAAGAGTGGACCAGACAAACTCTCTCCTAAGGTAATGTACCTCAAATTAGGGTTTCCATTTTCATCAAAATGGGTGAACCAAAAAGGTCTCATATGATCTCCATGGTATTAATATGTTCTCAAGACCCTACATGTCAAGTTTCATGCCTTGCACAAGAAGTTTGCTCAGTCAACTGCTCAGATGCTTGATAATCGACTATATTAGGTCAAAAGTTAACTGTGACCCACATACAGTCAAACTTTAAGATTTTTGGTCAACATTAACATTTTTAAGTTACTTTCATCATTGGATCAAGGTTTGATCATGATTCTTCATGGAATGCTCTAAATTCATCAAAACCCAAAAGTTGCTAAATTAGGGTTTCTCAGTAAAAGTCAACCCAACTTTGACCAAGCATAACTTCCACATGCTTTATTCGAAATTTTCCATCCAAAGATCATTTTAAATAGGATGCAATTCCCTACAATTTATATTCAGCTCACAAGTTCAAAATATGCACTCATAAAAAGATATGAATTTCTACATTATGGGTCCTTTTGAAAAGTCAACAAAAACACCTTTTGGGTCAAAGCTTCTTACATGAACATGGAAGACTCAATTGAGATGAGACCAAAAGGGTTACTTAGGGGACATCCTAATCTTTCTAAAAAGTCAAAGAACACATCTCTAGGGTTAAAATTGGAGGAGATATGCCATGTCAAAGTTGACCCTTTTTGCAAAATTGCCAAAAGTCAAATGTGCTCAAAAATGCATTTTTTGCTAAATGGGCCTAACTTTTTATGATTGCACCTCACTTATAATGTGGTTCAAGACTCAAATATTCACCCATACATTATTTTCTTCATTTTTCAATTTATTTTGATTTTTTATTAATTAAAAATTGAATTAAATCAAATAATTGATGAATAATAGCAAAGATATGATTTGATTTTGTTTTTGGATAGGTCGACAAACAAAATATGATGAATTATCAAGGCCAAAATGAATTAAGCATAATTGGTACAAGAAAGGGAAGATTTGACTCAAAATAGCAAGTTTATATGTAGCATGAAAATCAAATCAAATCTCTTATAATTGCAAAGATTCAATCCAAGTTTGTAACCCTAATTCATTCCTAGATATATATTAGACGTATACAAAGCAAAAAACATGGTTTTGCAGGCGTGAACAAGAAGAAAAAAGCTTGAAATTTTCAAAGAAAAGTGCATATCTAATCTTGCTCCATAGGTCGTTTCAAGCATTTCTAACAATCAAATCATCTCCCTAGGCGCTCACCGAACCTATAGAAAGCATTTGCAAGGCTTGAAACATCCAAAAACACACACAATCACTCTCACGGTTTACTATTGTTTTCCAAAATGATTATTGAATTTATCGCGTCATTAGCATGTTTAAGTTATATATTTGTGATCCTCATCGTGTTTGCAAGCTAACTGAATAATTTAATTGCATTTTTGAAGCCTATATCTGCACTTGCCATTGTTAGGGTTTCCATATACGTTTTGGGGATTTTGGCTACAGGAAAAATTAGACCACAAGCTGGATACTGGGATGACCGGGACATCATGGCCGATTGGACCATGGTCTTCAATTCCATTTATATTGCATTTTGAGAATTTTTGAATTATACAGGTTTTTAGCAATGGAAGTTGTCTGTAGGTATAGGTTATATACCTAACACGACGGTTCCAGGAGGAAGAAGGTTATGTGTCAGCCAGCCATTCGCCCATTTGAAATTTTGTGCGTTTGGGAATTTGGGATTTGTTTTCTTTACATTATATTTTTTTTTCCTTATACTAACAACTAAAACGCGTGGCGCAGCTGGAAATGAGGCATTGGTATTGAGCATAAGGACCTGGGTTCGACCCCAGGTCCCAGCGTTTATTTTATGTTATTTTCTTTCAACAGATCCAGTGCATCACTCGTCCTGGTGTCCACCATACATCCTTGTGTCCAACCGCTTGATCAAGCATACTATCAGATCCAACGCTCCAGCAGTGAGGGACTATGATACGCCCTTAAGTCAACGCTACAAGGAATCAAATGCTGGCCAGGCTTGAAACGTTTTGGGCCTGAAAAATTCAGATTGGCACCCCCCCCCCCCCTTGCTAGCATACTTGCCTAGTTTGCATTTTCTTTCTATTTCTTTTTTTGATTTCTTTAATTAGTTTCCTTTATTTGTTTTAATTAATTAACACAAAAATCATTTTTTTTAAATCAAAAAATCACAGCAAACTACAAAAATATTTTTTAATAAAAATATTTTATTTCTTAATTAATTTAGTTTAAATAACTTAGGGCAATTTAATCTCTTTTCATAATTAAAAATAATTAGACTTAGAATTTGAATTGTATATAATTTAATTAATTTTCTTTAAAAATACACCAAAATCATTTTTTTTCATTAAAATGTTTATTTTAATTAATTAGATAAATTAGGTTAACTTAAATACTTTTTCATAAGTAAAAAGCAATTAGAAGTTAGGATTTTATTTAAATTGCAATTTCATTGTTTTCTCCAATAAAAAACGTACAAAAATCTTTTTTTCTTTCAATTAGGGTTTATGTTATTTTTCAACTTCTCCTCACATTTAATTTGTCGCACGCATTTTAATTTGTTTTTATTATTATTGTAATTGTTTCGAGTTTGTAATAGTTTTAATTAGGGTTTTAGACTTCCGCATTTATATTTTCCGTCAAGATAATTATGTAACTGTCAAAGCCCTGTAATAGCTAGGTTTATTTTTCGCACTTTAAATTCCTGCAAATATTTAACTGTCTAGATGTATGCTAATAGGATTGTATGGCAAGATTATCTGAAATTAAAACGGTAGATCACCTAATGTGCAAAGATTAAATAAATGAAACAATTCATATGCACATATTCATTCCTAGGGTTTATCTCACTTCGGTTGCCTTCGGTAAACAATCATTAAGCATAGGAGATTTTAGTGGTTGACCTCCAGTCTAAAAATATCAAATTGTCCCATTCGAATGTTGCCTCGGAAAGATCTTAAGGCTCTAGGGTTACTACTAAAGTTTTCCAACTATTGCTTTAGTGATTGTACTTGTCCCTTTCGAATGTACCTTACAAACTCCAATGACGGTGCTACCTACTCCTTAATAGTAGGATAGCGTTGTCTAGAGAAAACGAGAACGAACAATCTTTTTTCGAGTAGGTAGATTAGTTCCTAGGTACTTGTTCAAACAATAAAAACTTTTCACACAAACACCTTTCAAAACAAATTTTCAAAACAAACTTCGTCACATCCTTGAGGACTGATACAAGGGTTATCACGAAGTAAAACATTTTCAAGACAAGCACACACAAGCAATTTGAAAAATGAACAAGTACCTAAGAGCCCATGGAAAACCATGGATAGAAAGGGTGCTAACACCTTCCCTTTCTATAATCTACCCCCGGTACTCAGAAATATTCTCGAAAAAGGTTTTTTCTGTTCTTTTTCCTTTTCCTGATTGGATAAATAAAAGTAGGTGGCGACTCTTCCTTACCGCGACATTTTGCGAACAAAAAGCGCAAAATGCAAACCACTATTAACAGTCGGTTCTACCACCGTATCACAGAACTGACGACTCTGCTAGGGAGTAAATAAGTGGGGTATACCTTAGGATCTAGGTCATTAAATTGCTTCTCTTGATTTTCTTGATTTCTTTACTTTTGAGGGTTTGTTTGGGGTTACTGTAGATCCCACACACGGATCTGGGGGCACTTTTAGGTAAACAATAATAGATCGTGGAGACTACACGGTGTAGACCGATATGGTTTAAGCGATGGCTGTGTTGGTGTGACACTTTGGTTGCTAGCGGTATCCTTTGTGGGGAAACAAGGAGAATACAGGGCCGCCGCGTGGTGTCATGAAGCATTAACGGACCTTAGAACCTTAGTTGAACAAACATGGCCATTAGAAAGTAGTGAGATAATCGGCCTCGGTGTAGAGCTGAGGATTGGTTGATACTCGATACTACACTCATTGAGATCAGACTTTCGGGATTTTTCGGCCGCAAGAAAAGATTGCTTGAGCTGAGACAATGCTCGAGAAAGGATGGTCAATGATATTGACATCTTCTAGAACCCGGTTACTTTTTAAGACAGGTTTGAAACCAAATAAACTTCCAGAGGGTACTACCTTTAACCTCATGCAAGCCTTAAACCTAAGGACTTTGTGTGATTTGACTGTGTTTGTTATACTTGTGTTTGTTATACCTGGTTTTATTATGACATCATGCATCATAACATAACATCCATTCTTATTGCACTAACCATTTCAAAGACCAAGGGAATTTATCTTTGTTCTGTTTTGCAAATCATGACTCCGTTTTTAGAAACACTATCTGAATCAGCTTTGTGAAGATACCTTCCCAACTCAAATAGCTGGCATCAAGGGTTTCTGAAACTTCTGCATTCACTAAGAGACATGATCAACTTATCAACCTGGTTACTTCAAACTTTGATGAAAGGATGATGAGTGTACTCTTTCAGTTCTTTGATCCCAAGCACCACTGCTTCACCTTTCCAGACTATCAGTTGGTACCTACCTTGGAAGAATTCTCTCAGCTGTTGGATATACCTATTCTATAATAATTTCCCTTCACAGGTCTAGAAGAAGTTCCTAAGCCAGAAGTCATTGCCTCAGCTTTGCATCTGAAACGGGCCAACGTGGTATCCAATTGGGAAACAAGAAGCGGAGTCAAAGGTTTTCTAGCTAAGTTTATGATAGACAAGGCCCCTCTATTTTGGGATGATATGGATTTTGAGGATTTTGAGGAGGTCTTGGCTTTTCTAATCTTTGGGTTAGTCATATTCCCTAATCGGGACTCATTCGTAGATGTGAATGCTATCAAGATCTTCCTCTCCCGCAACCCTGTGTCAACATTGCTCAGAGATATTTTGCACACTCTCCATACTCGTACCATGAAGAGAAAGGGGATTCTTATGTGCTGCATGCCATTGCTGTCGAAGTGGTTTATTTCTCACCTCCCTATGTCCGTACTGAAGAATGAAAAAGGTTTGGGTTGGTCGCAAAGGATAATGTCACTCACTCATACGGATATTCTTTGGTGTTCTCGAGCTATGGAAAACACAACTATTATTGACCGCTGCGGGGAGTACCCTAATGTCCCATTGCTTGGTATTAGAGGGGGTATAACCTACAATCCTTGTTTAGCTCTGCGACAATTTGGTTACGCTCGAAGGGATGGTCCCCATGAGTTACTTATCGAGGGTATTGTATTTAACTATGAGGATGATGTTAAATAGTATCGCCGGAGGTTCATACGAGTTTGGGGCATGGTAAACAGGTCTGGCACCAAGGCTTCGGGACCAAAAGCTTCCATTCCTATGGAACCTTACCTCCAATGGGTACGAGCTCATGCCCAGAATCTTATGATGCCCTATGTGTCCGTTTTACCAGTGGTCGTGGAACCCACTACTGAAGAAGGTATTCCTTACACGGTTCTCTATCCTTACATGCCCACTAATCTTGAGGAATTACAGAGGTCTTGGATTCAGTTGATGAAGGAGCAAGATACTTACAGGGATCAGTTCCATGCTCAGGAGAGGAAGGTTTTAGAGTTTACAAAGTAACTGAATGAAGAAAGAGGACTCAATGACTATCTCGGCACAAAGAGGAAGCATCCATGGGAATTTTGATGACTTTTATAGTTTTAGATTTATTTTTAATTGTAACGCCTAAAAGGCATTTGAACTTCAAATTCAGCTAATAAATTTTTTGTTTATTTTGGTTCGTAAATTTAAATTTCCCGAAGTCTTTGAAATCATTGCATACACATCCGATTATCATACACATCATTACAGGTACCATTAAAATTTTCTCATCTTCTTTACTGTTTATTTACGCACGAAATGTCTTCCGAGCAAACCATCAAGGACCTTCAGGCACAGAATGCCCAGTTCCAACAAATGTTCATAAGTCTGGTAAAAGGGCAGGAGGATCTGAAAGCCCTCATACTGAAAGAGAAGAAGAAAAAGAAGAAAGTTGCTAGTATTCTGAATATGGGCAGAAGGTTTGGAGAGCGATTGAAGCGACAAGTCGATCTAACCTCCTTATCCAAGGAAGGGGAGAATCAGGAAGAAGAGAAGGATCTCAGTCCTGCAGTTTCTGACAATGATACGGACTACAATGATGAGAAGTATTCTCCTGCTGAGGATAGATACAAGTAGTTGGAAGATCGTTTGAGTGCCATGGAAGTTCAGAGGATACTTGGGCTGGATTTCAAAGAATTGGGATTGGTGTCCGGAGTGGTCATCCCGCAGAAGTTCAAATCTCCAGTTTTTTCTAAGTATGATGGGGTGTCCTGCCCAAAACTCCATCTCCGTTCTTATGTCAGAAAGATCCAGCCCCACACCGCTTATAGAAATTTGTGGGTTCATTTCTTTCAAGATAGTCTGTCAGGGACTCAGCTTGACTGGTTCTACCAGCTGGAGGGAGCCAATGTCCAAAACTGGGAAGATCTGGTTGCTGCTTTCTACAAGAAGTATCAATATAACTCCGACCTTGCTCCTACTCGTACTCAACTTTAGAGTATGTCCATGAGTGCAAGTGAAGGCTTTAAGGACTATGCACAGAAATGGAGAGACTTGGCTGGAAGAGTTCAACCCCCGTTGTCTGATAGGGAGTTGGTTGATATGTTTCTGGGGACGTTATCTGGTCCATTTTTCAATCATTTGATCAGAAGCTCATCAACTGGTCTCACCGAGCTGATTCTAACTGGAGAAAGAGTAAAAGTTGGGATTCAAAGCGGTAAAATACAGAAAGATGCCTCTTCAAGTTCAGTAAAAAAGCCTTTCGCGGGTAAAAAGGAAGCCAGTGCCATCTATAGCCCGAGGGGCCAAAACAAGGCTGAAGATCGTCAGACAGTAAGTGCTATAATGATACCTAGGCCTGCAGTTGCTCCATAATGCAACAATCAACAAAGAGTTGAAAGACCACAACGGCAGTTTACCCGCATCAACATGACATTGGCTGAAGTGCTACCTCATCTGCTGAGATCCAACTTGGCAACCTTGAAAGAGGCTCCCAAGAATCCAAATACTACATCTCCCCGATATAATCTGAATTCCCAGTGTGCCTATCATTCTGAGAGTCCTGGCCACGATACAAATGACTGCTGGGCTCTGAGGAATAAAGTACAAGATTTGATCGAAACCAAGGAAATAGATTTTGATGCTTTGGAGAAGCCCAACGTCATAACTGCTCCCATGCCTAATCACGGTCGTGGAGTTAATGTTGTTGACACTGATTTGTTTGTTACCTCTGTTGATGAAGTTTCTACTCCTCTCATGACTGTCAAGAAGAATTTGCTGTTGGCCGATTTATTTCTGGGTTGTGGTGAAGGTTGCCACATGTCTTCATTTCTACCTTCTGGTTGCCATTTGCTGAAATTAGGTGTTCAACGCCTTATAGATAGCAAAGAAATTCTGTTTGAGAAAACTTTGGTTCCCGCTATTCCATCTGAAGATGTTGCTATTATAACAATTTCCGCCAATCCTTCCAAGGTTTCCTCGAGAAGACCTGTTAGGATTACATCTGCTCCAAGAATTGCTCCGCTGATGATCATTATTCCCGGTCCTATCCCGTATGTCTCGGACAAAGCTGTCCCATGGCATTATAGTGCTGATGTGTACTATCATGGCATCAAACAAGATCTGAAATATGAAGAGGCTGATCCTAATATTAGTAACATTGTCGGAACCAGCAAAATCACCCGAAGTGGAAGGGTCTTCTCTCCCTAGATTTCCCCGAAGACTGTCAACAAGCCTATTGTCATTCCATCTGTTGTTCCTGCTAGTACATTAACTACCGTTCATGTTCTTACTCCAGTTATTACCCCTGTTGGCGAATCGTATGATACCCGCGGCAAGGAGATTATAGGTGAGCCTTCCCGGACGGAGGCACCTAAGAAAATTATTGTGGAAGCCTCTAAGCAAGAAATGGAGGAAATACTGAAAATCATTAAGAAGAGCGACTACAATGTGGTTGAGCAGCTGGGGCAAACCCCATCAAAGATATCCATGTTATACCTGCTGTTGTGCTCCAAGACCCACGCGAAGGCTTTGATTGCATTCCTCAAGACTGCGCACGTGTCGCAGGAAACTTCGGCTGATCAGTTCAAAGATTGTGTGGCCAGCCTAACTGCTGATAATGGGCTGGGTTTTTCAGATGCAGATTTGACACCAAAGGGAAGGAAGCATAATGATGCTCTGCATGTCTCAATTGAATGAAGGGGAACCACTACGGCTCATGTGCTGGTAGATACTGGGTCTTCACTGAATGTTCTATCGAAGAAGGCGTTGGACCGGTTGGATTGAGAGGGTTTGATGTTAAAGCCTAGTAACATTGTGGTAAGGGCTTTTGACGGATCAAAGAGAATGGTACATGGGGAGGTGAACATCCCTGTCAAAGTGGGTTCTCAGACTTTTGGGTCCACCTTCTATGTGATGGATATCAGGTCGTTGTATTCCTGTTTGCTGGGTCGTCCTTGGATCCACGAGGCTGGGGCAGTTACTTCCACACTCCACCAGTTGCTGAAGTATCCGGTGAAAGGAAAGATTGTCATAGTGCGGGGTGAAGAAGAATCTATGGTGAGTCACCTCAATTCCTTCCGCTATGTAGAGATGGACGGGGAATTCATAGAAACTCCTTGTCAGAACTTCGAAGAGGTCCCTCAGATCTTAGCATTAGCTGAAACTACTACCAACAAACCTCCTTTGAAGATGGCTTCTCTCAAGGACTCCAAGGATGTGGTTGAAGAAGGTGGGTGTACCAATTCGGGTCAGCTCCCTGATTTCACTCACAAAACTGACAAATTTGGTTTGGGCTTTACCACAGGGGCTCAAAGGGTTGTTAGACGCGCTCGGGCTGGAAGACCCCCCTACATATCAACAATCGGGGAATTAACACCATTGAAGACAGCGAGAAGGACTCAGACATCGACAGTTGGATCTACCCAACTACCAATGGTGGACCGAGTAATTGGACGGCTAGGGACTTTATACCTATTTCTTTTATTCCGCAGTAATTGACTTACCTGTTTTGAGATTTGTAATGAACAATTTCAAACTTTACGGCCATGTGCCTTGCCCGAGGCACATTGGCTTTGCTTGTGAGGGATATTATTTGTCATTTCATATATCATTAATAAAGCATTGGACGTTTTCTTGCATACCAATTTTGTGCTCTCTGTTTTTCTTTTCTGTTTTCACTTTATTAAAACAGCTATTCTCTTACACACACTCACGTATCATAATGCAGATCCATATCCACTCTGGATCCCATTGATAACAACTCTACTATTGCCAGTTATGACTTCAAAAATCCGATCAACCAAGTCGAGGACGAAGGTGTGGTGCCTGGAGAACTTGCTAGACTACTATAGCGGGAAGAGAGGGCCATACAGCCTCATGAAGAGCTGGTTGAGACAATGAACTTGGGTACTGAAGAAGACAGAAAAGAGGTTAAAATAGGTGCAAATCTGGAGCTTAGCGTCAAACAGAGGTTAATACAAATGTTGCACGACTATGTTGAGATCTTCACCTGGTCCTATAAGGACATGCCTGGTTTGGACACTAATATTGTGGTACATCGCCTGCCGACTAAAGAAGACTGTCCTTCGGTTAAACAGAAGGCACGCCGTATGCGCCCTGAAATATCAGAGAAAATCAAGGCAGAGGTCATGAAACAGTTTGACACGGGATTCTTAGATATCACTTCCTATCCACAGTGGGTTGCCAACGTTGTTCCGGTACCTAAGAAGGACGGTAAGGTACGAATGTATGTTGATTACAGAGATTTGAACCGGGAAAGCCCTAAGGATGACTTCCCACTTCCTCACGTTGATGTTCTGGTCGACAACACCGCGTAACACAAAATCTTCTCCTCCATGGATGGTTTCTCTGGCTACAACTAGATCAAGATGGCTCCCTAAGATATGGAGAAGGTGACCTTCGTTACACAGTGGGGCACCTTCTTCTACAAGGTGATTCCTTTTAGGTTGAATAATGATAGGGCAACTTATCAGCACACTATGGTCGCTTTGTTCCACGATATGATTCACCACGAGATCAAAGTCTATGTTGATGACATGATAGCCAGGTCTCAGACTGAGGAAGAGCACCTTGATCATCTCCAAAAGTTGTTCGACAGGTTAAATACATACAAGTTATGATTAAATCCGAACAAGTGCACCTTCGGGGTAAGGTCTGGTAAGCTTCTGGGATTCATCGTCAGTGACAAGGCTATTCAGGTAGACCCTGTGAAGGTAAAGGCCATACAATAGATGCCGGCTCCCTGCATAGAGAAACATGATAGAGGTTTCTTAGGACGTTTGAATTATATCGCCAGGTTCATTTCACATCTGACTGCTACTTGTGAGTCTATCTTCAAACTTCTGAAGAAAGATTAAGTGGTAAACTGGAATGATGAATTCCAGACCGCTTTCGAAATAATTAAAGAATACCTTCAAGAACCACCAATTCGGATGCCTCCAGTTGAAGGAAAACCTTTGATATTATACTTGAAAGTGCTAGACAATTCAATGGGGTGTGTGCTGGGGAAGCATGACAAGTATAGTCGAAAATAGCACGCCATATACTACCTTAGCAAAAAGTTTACTGACTGTGAGACATGATACTCATTGCTCGAGAAAACTTGTTGTGCTTTGGCATGGGCTGCTCGCCGACTGAGACAGTATATGCTGACTCACACTACCTTGTTGATATCAAAGATGGATTCGATCAAGTATATTTTCGAGAAGCTCGCTCTCTCATGAAGGATAGCAAGGTGGAAAATGATCTTAACCGAGTACGACATACAATACACAACCTAAAAAGCAATAAAGGGGAGTGTATTGGCTGATCATTTGGCTCATCAGGCTGTGGATGACTACCAATCCATGAATTTTGAGTTCCCGAATGAGAATATTATGTTGGTGACTGGCTACGAAGAACCTGGACCGGATGAAGAACCTGAGGAGGGATCCCGATGGTCTATGTATTTTTATGGAGCCTCGAACGCACTGGGTAACAGCATTGGCGCTGTAATCATATCTCCCGAGGGCTGTCATACTCCGTTCACCGCCCAATTATGCTTCAACTGCACCAACAACATGGCGGAGTATGAAGCATGTATCATGGGTCTTCGAGCTGATATTTACTTGAGGATTAAGTTCTTAAGTGTATTTAGGGATTCTGCTCTGGTGATAAGTCAGATCAAAAGCGAGTGGGATACGAAGCACCCGAATCTCATTCCTTACAAAGAGTATGTATTGACATTGCTCCCACACTTTGAGGAGGTAACCTTCAAACATTTCCCACGAGAGGAGAACCAGTTAGTGGACACGCTAGCTACCATGTCTTCTATGTTCAAGGTTAGGTGGGACAATGAAGCTCCCCAGATTACCATTGAGAGGTTGGATGAACCAGCACACTGCTGTGAGATCGATACCGAAGAAGTGGCAGGCAAACCCTGGTTTCACGAAGTCAAAAGGTATCTCGAGGCTCAGGAATATCCTGAAGGGGAATCTGTCAATGATAAGAAATTTTTGAGAAGGTTCGCTGCAAAGTTCTTCCTCAGTAATGGAATCCTCTATAAACGTAACCATGACTCCACACTACTACGGTGTGAAGACAAGAGCGAAGAAGAGAGGAACATGACAAATCTATATGAAGGCACCTTCGGAACCCATTCTAGTGGACATACCATGGCTATGAAGATCCTACGGGAAGGATATTACTGGTCCACTATGGAAGCCGATTGCTATCAGCACTCTCGAACTTGTCCTAAGTGCCAAATTTACGCTGATAAGGTGCACGTGCCTCCGGTTCCTCTGAATGTCTTGACGGCTCCTTGGCCCTTTGCAATGTGGGGCATCGACATGATTGGAGAAATCAGGCCCACCGCTTCCAATGGACATCGCTTCATCTTAGTAGCCATTGATAACTTCTTGAAGTGGGTTGAGGCATCTTCCTTCGCTACAGTTGCCAAGAACGTTGTGGCGCGGTTTATCCGACATAATCTGATCTGTCGATACAGTGTGCCAGAGAGAATTTTTTCTGACAATGGTACGAATCTCAACAATACAATGATCGTCGAGCTCTATAAACAGTTCAAGATACAGCATCATAACTCTTCTCCCTACCAGTCGAAGATGAATGGGGCTGTTGAAGCAGCTAACAAGAATATCAAGAAGATTGTGCAGAAGATGACAATAACATACAAATACTGGCATGAGATGTTGCTATTTGCCCTTCATGGATACCGTACCTCAGCTCGGACGTCGACAGGGGAAACACCCTTCTCTCTGGCATAAGGCATGGAGGCAGTCCTACCCATCGAAGTCCATATACCTTCTCTCAGGATTATGAAGGATGCGGGTTTGAACGAGGACGACTAGATCCGAACCCGACTTGATCAGCTAAATCTAATCAATGAAAAGAGACTTACTGCTATCTGCCATGGTTAGACGTATCAAAAGAAAATGATCAAGGCTTTTAACAAGAAAGTCAGACTTCAAGAATATCAAGTCGGGGATCTAGTGATCAAACGCATCATACTGCCGCAAGGTGATCCCTGGGGAAAATGGACCCCCACGTACGAAGGGCCATTTGTGGTTAAGAACATTTTCTCGGGGGGAGCTATGATTCTAACAACCATGGATGGTGACTGTTGGCTCCTAAATTCGACACCTTTGTTTTGATTGATGTCAGCCATTAAAGCTGAAAGATGTTTTCGACTGGCTAAGTCTGTCGAAAGGCCCGTCGAAAGATTGGCAAAGTACTTAGAAGATTTCTTCCAAGGAAGAAGGCTGGTTGCCTTCGACGTCGAAGGAGTTTCTCATCGAAGATGTTTCTCGATGAAAGTGTTCGATGGTTCAGAGTGGAGCAGTTTGAAATTCAAGCTTTTGGAGGGAAAACGGTTTCCAGCAGTTACCACATGCAAACGTGCAAGGATCTGGAGCGTCGAGTGCGGAGAACGTGCCAAGTGGATTGATCTCGAAGCAGTGTAACTGCCCGACGGTTACTTGGGATGTTTTAGTATAAATAGTAGTAGACATGTAGTTTCTCGCGTGTGTTCACAATTCTATACAAAGTCACTCATATAGATTCGAGTACCCAGCGTGTGAGAAAGAATTGTTGAGAAATGTATGTGTGAAACACCAATTTTATCAATTAAAGTCATTTACTTTTTCCAGAAATTTACTTGCTTTCTTCTTTACATTCCTGTCGAACCTTTTACTTTAAAACCTTGTTTATTTTACCAAGTCTTTCCTTCATGCAATTTATTTGAAGCCTCTTTATTTAAAGCCTTATCCAATTTAATCAAACTTCAAGATCAACCTATGTCCTAGGATCAATCTGATCGATCCTGCGAGTAACCAAATAAGTAACCATTTGGAGGATCAGCGGTTGTTTACCAAAACCCAAGGTAAACAAATTGGCACACCCGGTGGGACTGTGTGTTGATTGTTGAAAATAATCTCATCTTTTCGAGTTGTATGTTATTGAGAAGTGGTAGAATATACACTAACGATAACAATACTGCCAGAAGAAGGGAAGAGATGGCGAATCCGCCAAACAATAACGAAATCCCACAAACAACTGTGGGAGCAACGGTTAGTACGACCGTAAGTGAAGCGACAAATGTTGGTTCGACACCAGCAGTATCGGTCACAGCCACGGGGCCAATGCCTTCGTTAACAGGCCCCAGGATGACTTTGGGAACTCCCCCACCAAGGGGAAATTTAGGCACAAGGCCTTTGGTTCCCCCAGGATTTATTCCATTCTATGGTATGCCAACTTCTGAAGTGGCAAGCCTGACGAATGCTGCGTCCACTTTTTCAGACCCTTTTGTGAGTGCTTCTTCGCCACTCCAAGGCTCTGGAGTAGGCATGGCGAATAGAAATAGGACCCAACTCTTAGGAGGAACGTCCCAAGTAGCCCATGGCCTTACAAATGCCTCGACAGCAGTCTTGAGGCAACAAATGGATGAAAGCAACCATGATATGGTGCAAATGTTGGCACAAACTTTGAGTACAGTTCTAAATCCTCTAATACAAAACACTACTCAATCGAATCAGCAAGTGACAGCGCAAATGACGCGCTTGGCTGACTTCTTTGGAGTACCCCAACCTATTCGACAGCCCCAAAGGGCACAAATAAGGGGAAATCAGGGGATATTTTTAGAGGAAGAAACCACCATTAACCAGGCTCAACAGCCTGTCGAAGAAAACCTTAGGGCACGAGTGGAACAGCCTGTCGAGGAACCTAGGGTAATAGCCCCAGAGGTAAGGTTAGTTAACAGAAACCAAAATGCTGACGAAGTGGTTCAGCATATCCAATACCAAAACATGGGTTTGGAAAACAATCTGGCAACCATGATTGAAAGGATCATGACTCAGAATGGGATGAACATGGGCTTTCGAAGGCCCAACTTTACATCTCCATTGTCAGAATACGTGTTACAAACGGACTTACCTCCTAGATGCAAAGTCCCCAAATTTACTAAGTTCTCTGGGGACACGACAGAATCTACTGTCGAGCATGTGGCGAGATACTTGATCGAAGCGGGTGACATTTCGAATAACGAAAACCTAAGGATCAAGTACTTCCCAAGTTCTTTAACAAAGAACGCTTTTACTTGGTTTACAACTCTCCCCCCCAATTCGATCCATCATTGGACCCAGTTGGAAAGATTGTTCCATGAACAATTCTACATGGGGCAAACCAAGATAAGCCTGAAAGAACTTGCCAGTGTGAAGAGACGTTTCACTGAACCTATAGACGAATATCTAAATAGGTTTAGGTTGCTCAAGGCGAGATGTTTTACACAAGTGCCAGAACATGAGTTGGTCGAAATAGCCGCAGGCGGTTTAGATTATTCCATTAGGAAGAAGCTAGACACCCAGTACCTAAGAGACATGGCCCAACTGGCCGATAGAGTTCGACAGGTAGAACGCCTCAAAGCTGAAAAAGCTAAGGCAACGAAAACTCACAAGAGAGAGAGAATAGCGTACGTTGAGATGGATGACGAAGATCTAGAATCCTTCGACGATACTTTAACTGTCGAAGAAGGAGAAGTCGATTTAGCAGAACTAAAACAAGGGCCACCATACTCTTGTAAACTGTTAGTCCCCTCAAATGGGAAAAATCCCATTGGTCCAGAAAGGACCAACGATAGGTTCCCAAAAAAGACTTATAGTTTTGACATCACAAAATGTGATGAAATATTCGACTTGCTAGTTAAAGATGGCCAAATGATAGTACCCCCAGGGGTAAAAGTGCCTCCTCTTGATCAAAGAAAGAAGAGAGGTTTTTGCAAATATCATAATTTTTTGGGCCATAAAACTTCTCAATGTTTTCTTTTCAGGAATCTTGTGCAAGACGCTATTGAGGAAGGGAGATTAAAGTTTGCAGACAAATCCCCCATGGCTATCGACTCCAATCCACTGAAGGCTGAAGCCCACTATGCTGAACCCTCTGAGGTGAACATGATAGAGGCAACCAGGATCCAGTCGAAGAAGCCAGGAATTACCATGGTCGAAGTCTCAAAGGACCACATCAACATGCCAATCTTTGGCTGTTTTTCTGGAAATTTATCCAGGAAGACAATTGAAGCTGTCCAGAAAGCGGTCGAAAACCCGAAGTCGGAGACCGCTGAAGCACAAAAAACTGGATCAAAAGCCAGTTCCCGCTTGGCCACCGTTCAAGGCCAGACGGAGAATCTGGAGGTACAAATGAAGCAGTTAACTCTTGCTAACAAGGATACAATGAATATCAACATGGTCGAGCTTTCTGACCCTAAAGCATCAGAAGAGGCCATGAGGCAAGAACAGGCTAATAAGACTGCTTTCCCTCGGGAAAATGAAAACTTGGCAGATTTTCTACAAAGATGCCAGAAAAAGAAATCAGAGGTGATGCTGTGTCCACGATGCAGTTCGATCTTTGATAAAAAAGCTGCTGAGCACATTCAAGGCGTAAGGGCAGCGAATAAGAGAAGGGAGAATGCTGACCTTCGACATGATCCCAGAAGGGGTTCTAACCAAGAAAAGAGGCCATTAACTTTTAGGCCTCCAACAAATGTGCCAATAGACACTTGGTACAAAACCTCTGGTCGGAAAAGGCCAAGTGAGGAGAAATGGCATTCTTTCGATGTGCCGAGAGGTTCCTCTTTGACTCAAAAGAAAGAGCCTCAAGTTGCTGCACCTAAGGTTACACAAGTGTCCAGCAACTACAAGGGTAAAAATCCTATGTCTCGATCTCAATGGAGGAGATATCAAAGGAGACGAAAAGCTGAAAGGGAGGCTGCCAACGAACCTAAGGCAGAAACTAGTTCGAATGTTCCTCAAAGGAAACAAAGGAAGCCTCTAGAGAGGGAGCCAGTAACCAACAGGCTAGTTTGGCCTAACCAAAGTGAAGTCGAAGACGAAGATGATGCTGAGTCTGACGATACTTTGGACATAATGGTGAATATCGTTTCAGTGCTGCCCAGAGAATTCAATCGACAGGTAGAAGTCGAAGCAAGTGACTGGGAAGTGGAGCAAGAAATGGCCAAACATAGGCCAGTGTGCTATTTTGTCATGGACAATGGCACTACTGAGGAACAAAATGGCTTCTTCGAGCCACCTACAGAGGCGATGAAGAATCACCTCAAGCCTTTGTTCATAAGGGCTAAGCTCGAAGAAACTACTGTGAATAAAATATTGGTCGATTGTGGGGCAACCATCAATATTATCCCTCACTCTATGCTAAGGAAAATTGGCAAAAGGGATGAGGAAATTAAACCTCACAACATGGTCTTGTCGAACTATGAGGGCGGCATAGGGACCACTATGGGAGTGATCCAGCTAGATATCAAAGTTGGGTCTATCCTTCGACCAACGATGTTCATGGTCATATCGGCCAAACCTAACTACAATCTTTTGTTGGGCCGTGAATGGATTCATGGTGTTGGCGCCGTGCCTTCATCAATGCACCAAAGGCTGATCCTATGGCGTCCAGATGGGATGGTCGAAAACATAGAGGCAGATCAAAGCTACTACCTTGGCGAAGTGAATCACCTGGGTTTGGCAGATTTCGACAAGAACTTGGCTCACATAGGGCCATGTCCAACACCTGACTTCGACATGGCGCCAGCGCCAAACACCTTTTGTTCCCTATACCTGCATCCTGAGCATGGTTTCCAATGGGACAGAGAAGACTTGTCCCACATAGACTTCAGTGGGTTAACTGATATCCAACCAACTGGTTGGGGAAGTGAATTCAGTGATAATGACTGAGTCACAATCTTTGAAGCGAATTTCGGCTTATGTAGCCGAAACTAAGATAATAACGGCTCTCGAAGCCGAAGTAAAGTACATGGCCACACAGGCCAATGATCAACAACTATCTGCTGTAGGCCCAGGAAAGGATTTCGATCCAAAACCTCCTGATATCATGCCAGAAGAAATGCAGGAACAGAGGCTCGACGCCATCTATGACGATGAGCCTTTGGGCTTCGAAAAGGATCCCTTGGCGAACAACATTAAAATGTTAGCACAAGACCCTTTAGAAGAAATCAACTTAGGCGAAGGATCAGAGAAAAGGCCAACTTACATCAGCGCCAAAATCGATCCAGAACTTAGGTTGGAAGTAATCCAATTGCTGAAAGAGTTTAAAGACTGTTTTGCATGGGATTATGACGAAATGCCTGGTCTCGACAGAGGATTGGTAGAACTTCAGTTGCCAATCAAACCTGGGAAGAAGCCAATCAAGCAAAATCCAAGGCGCTTCGCTCCAGAAGTACTGTCGAAGATCAAAACGGAGGTCGAAAGACTTCTGAAATGCAAATTCATCCGTGTTACAAGGTATGTCGAATGGATTGCAAATATTGTGCCAGTGATTAAGAAAAATGGTACGTTAAGGGTGTGCATAGATTTCAGAGATTTGAATGCTGCCACCCCCAAAGATGAATATCCTATGCCTGTGGCGGAAATGCTAGTCGATTCTGCCGCTGGTTATGAATACCTGAGTATGCTCGATGGTTATTCAGGATATAATCAAATATTCATTGCTGAAGAGGATGTGTCGAAAACAGCTTTTCGATGCCCTGGGGCCTTAGGCACTTACGAATGGGTAGTGATGCCTTTTGGCCTAAAGAACGCTGGGGCAACATACCAGCGAGCAATGAATACTATCTTCCATGATTTTATTAACACTTTTATGCAAGTATATATTGATGATATTGTTATAAAATCTGTTTCCAGGAAGAATCATATTGACCACCTTCGACAATCATTCGAAAGAATGAGAGAACATGGTCTGAAGATGAACCCTTTGAAGTGTGCGTTCTGTGTGAAAGCTGGAGATTTCTTGGGCTTCGTTGTCCACAAGAAAGGAATCGAAATCAACCAGAACAAGACGAAGGCAATTCTGGAAGCGAAAGCGCCATCGAATAAGAAGGAATTGCAATCTCTCTTAGGCAAGATAAATTTCTTAAGGAGGTTTATATCTAATCTAAGCGGGAAAGCTCAGGCCTTTTCACCCTTACTTCGACTGAATAAAGAGGGGTTCGAATGGGGGCAGGAGCAACAAGAAGCCTTCGACAAAATCAAAGGGTACCTCACTAAGCCACCTATTTTGGTGCCTCCTTGTAGCAATAGGAGTATGAGATTGTACATAGCTGCATCTGACAAAACTCTGGGAAGTATGTTAGCCCAAGAGGATGAGAATGGAGTCGAAAGACCCATTTATTATCTCAGTAGAGTTTTGAATGATGCAGAAACTAGATATAGCGAAGTTGAAAAATTGTGTCTATGTCTGTATTTTTCTTGTACAAAACTCAAGCAATATATAAAACCAGTTGATGTTTATGTTTCGTCTCATTTTGATGTTTTCAAATATATGTTGTCGAAACCTATCTTGCATAGTCGAATTGGCAAGTGGGCATTAGCATTAACTGAATACTCCTTGACCTTTATGCCTCTTAAGGCAGTAAAAGGACAAGTGGTGGCAGACTTTATAGTCGACCACTCAATTCAAGTAGAGGATATTAATTATGTGGAGATAGAATCTTGGAAATTCTACTTCGATGGTTCCAGCCATAAAGATGGAACAGGGGTAGGAGTCTTGATTATTTCTCCAGATAAAATTCCAACAACATTCAAGTACAAAATATCAGGTTCTTGTTCGAACAATGAGGCTGAGTATGAAGCTCTAATTACTGGCCTTGAGATATTGTTGGAATTGGGGGCAACTCGAGTCGAAATCATGGGAGACTCAGAGCTAGTCATTAAGCAAGTCACAAAGGAATATAAATGCATAAGGGAGAATCTCATTATGTACTTTGTGATAGCAAATCGTTTATTGAAAAAATTTGAAGCAATCAATATTCGACACATACCCAGAGTCGAAAATCAAATAGCCAATGACTTGGCACAAATTGCATCTGGGTATAAGATTTCAAAAACGAGATTACAAAGAGCAATCGAAGTTCGAGAAAAGATAAAAGCAACTTGTCTATCACCATCAGACTTGGAATCGACGAGACTAGGATATGCTGATCACAGTAACTTCGAGATTTCGTTCATTGATAATTTGTCAGAGCAAGATTGGAGGAAACCTATTGTGGACTATCTTCAAAATCCAGGAGCTTCGACAGAACGAAAAACAAAATACAGGGCGTTGAGTTTTGTACTCATGGGTAATGAGTTATTCAAGAAGACGCCTGAAGGGGTGTTGCTGAAATGTTTAAGTGAAACTGAAGCATACATAACCCTTTCGACGACGCATGCTGGGGCATGTGGGGCTCACCAAGCAGGCCACAAGATGAAATGGTTGTTGTTTCGACAAGGACTATATTGGCCCATTATGCTGAAAGATTGTGTTGAGTTCGCCAAGGGTTGTCAAGAGTGTCAAGTTCATACAGGCATCCAACATGTACCAGCAAGCGAACTTCACTCGATAGTGAAGCCTTGGCCCTTTAGAGGATGGGCGTTGGATCTCATTGGAGAGATTCGACCAGCATCATCAAAGAGTCAGAAATACATATTGGTAGGCATTGATTATTTTACTAAGTGGATCGAAGTTGTCCCTTTAGTCAATGTGGACCAAGAAAATGTCATTGAATTTATTCAAAAGAACATTATCTTTAGGTATGGAATCCCTGAGACAATAACAACTGATCAAGGGTCAGTTTTCACTGGTCGAAAGATGCAGGAATTTGCTCAGGAAACAGGTTTCAAACTCCTAACATCAACGCCTTATTATGCACAGGCGAATGGTCAAGTCAAAGCAGCTAACAAAGTGGTGATTGGTTTGATAAAGAAACATGTTGGGAAGAAACCAAAGAATTGGCACAAGACGTTAGACTAGATTTTATGGGCTTGTCGAACGTCCCCAAAAGAAGCCACTGGTACAACACCGTATAGGCTAACTTTTGGCCATGATGCAGTGTTACCAGCAGAAATTTGTCTTCAATCTGCAAGGGTTCAAAGGCATTATGACATTCCTTCTGAAGTTTATTGGAACATGATGTTGGACGAACTGGTGGATTTAGACGAAGAGAGATTACGCGCTCTCGACCTACTCAGGCTTCAGAAGAAAAGAGTAGAAGATTCTTATAATAAAAAGGTAAAGCCTAAGGTATTTTTGCCTGAAGAACTAGTTTGGAAGGTAATTCTTCCCATGGATCGAAGGGATCGAAGCATGGGGAAATGGTCACCCAAATGGGAAGGACCCTTCAGAGTTATCCAAACTTTTTCTGGTGGAGCCTATGAAGTCGAAGAGTTAGGTGGAGATAAAAGGCTCTTGAGAGTAAATGGTAAATATTTGAAAAAATACAAACCTATACTTCAAGAGATAAAAATAAAATAATAAAAGAACAAAACTAAATTAACCATAAAAATGCCAAAATGGAAATTTTATAAATTTCAGCCAAGATGGCAATTGTTGTCGAATAACGATTACAAAATATGGTTACAAAAGAGAATCAATCAAAAGGGAAGAGAATCCTTGAGTCGAATGTACTTGGCTTGCTGCAGCTCCAACCTCTTCTTGCACCAGGCGTTCTCCTGCACCAGTTTGGCAATCTGAGCGTCGAGGCTTTGGGCCCTCTCAGCGAATTCCAGGCCTTGTTTGATCTCAGTTTGGCTCTCGGTGTCTGAGATGGTCGAAAGAAGTTCCTCCTTGCGTACAGTGTTGGCGTTTATCTTCGCCTCTATTTCTGCGATTTGTGCCCGGAAGGAAGCATTCTCTCGATCAATGGCATCGACTTCTTCCTGCGCAGATGCTTTTTGTTTCGACAACTCCGCAATTCGAGAAGTCGAATCTGAGACAGCAGTCCACGCAGAGGAGCTTTTGCCATACAACACCTCAAGCTGACTGTTAAACCCCCTTTGGCGCCTGTAATCTGCTGAGACTTGATCAATCATAGAGTGTAACTCCATGATCAAGCCTGAAACGTCTGGAGCTACAGCTTCAAAGTCGACAGCATTCAAGACCTCTTTCAAGCATGATGGAGCAGTGGGGTCCCCCTCTAAAGTCTTCATCAAGTCCCTCTTGAAGAACTGGGCCTTAACCTTCGCCAAAGCATCATCAAGGGGAGAAGTTTCAGTAGACTTCCCTGACAGGGTAGGAATTTCCTGACTAGCGTCAGACGAACTCTTACTCTCGATGATTGCGTTGAGATAGCTAACAGGGTCAGTTTGTTTCAAGAGTTCTAAGTCCTCTTTTGACTTGTGCTTCGAGGAGGTAACCCTTGCAACATTATTTTCTTGGGTTTGAGGCTGTTGAATGTTAAGTGCCTCGACTGGTTGCTCTTCGACTCGGACTGGGGCAGTACCAGCGTCGACTTGTGGTTCTTCGCTAGCATCACCCTGGTGCCCTTCGCCAGCGTCATCTTGGTGCTCTTCGCTAGCGTCACCCTGGTGTCCTTCGCCAGTGCCACCTTGGTTCTCTTCGTCAGCAGCATCTTGATTTTCTTCGCCAACATTGCCTTGGTTCCTTTCTTCATGATTCTCTTCTGACAGATCCACCACCTGAACCGTTTCTGGCTGTTGTTCCTCCACCAGAGGTTCCTCTATTGGTTTTTCTACCGTTTCAGCATTGGTCTCATTCTCAGTATGGGCTTCGTCATTTCCCAAGCCTTTTTCCTGAGGCCTGCTAAGTTCAGTAGATTCCAGCGTTTCGGAGGTCCTTGGCGGAGAACTTTCAGTAGTGTCCTGAAAAAGGAAAGAAGACGAATCTTCAGAGATCGAGAGAGACACAATCGAATATGGGTATCTATACCTAAGTTGTAAAAGGGTCTAAGGGATTACCTGTGGATTGGCTTCGGCCCCAGGGCTGGAATTGTCGCTTCCGACAGGCTTGTTAAGAAGAATGTTTAGTTCCTCCTCAGTTGGCTCCTCGATGATCACTGGAGGTGGCCTAGGCTTTCTCACAGCAACCTTTATTCTGACAGTTCGACCTTCAGGAGCAGGAGCAGGAACAGAAGCATCCTTCGTCAACTTTCGCCTCTTTAGAGGGGCAGGAGGGGAATCACTTTCTTCATCACTCCCAGATTCGACCACCAGTCCTGGCCGTTTCTTGGGCGAAGGTGCCTAGAAAACCAATAGGAATTCGATTGAATAATTGCATCGAAAATCAAAAATCGAAAGCCAGAAGAAAAATGAAGAAAGTCTGGTTACCGATATAGAAGGCTTCTTCGAAGAGCCTTCCCCCTGTTGGTTGCTTGTGGTCTTCGCCGGCGCTGTAGTTTTCGCCGGCGGTGGAGGTTTTGTTGAAGGGCCTCCTCCTTGTTGGCCTTCTGTAGCCTTCTTGGCTACAGGCTTTCGAACAACTGAAAACAAATAAAAAGTTAACAGGCTAGCAGTCGAAGAGAAAGAAAAAAAAAGTAATGTGAGAACATGAACTTACATTTCTTTATTTTGTCCAACACAAGGACAAAAGACTTCTGCAGCTCATCCATGAAGTCCTTCTCGTCGAAGAAGTACTCAGCATAATAGCTTTTCCACCACTCCTCGAAGGATGGTGAACAAAGAAAATTGAGCTGGTAGTCAAACAACGAGAGGACTGTTCGACCAGCATATCTTCCGATATGCTTGATGGCAGTTTCTTCTGTGTAATCATTGCAGAAGTACAACATGGACTTCTCTCTTTGAAAAATCGGAGAAGGTAGGGTTTGGATAATACCAAACTGGCGAGATACCAGGTTTGGTTGGTATGCAATCAGGCTCAAATGAGTCTTTGAGCTCTTGAATCGAAGAGGCATGATCCTTGGTGTAAGGAACGCCTCCCAAAGTATTGTATGCTCATCGACATTAGGACCACTCGACGTCCTTGGATGTGGCCTTGTGAACCATGCTGGACCTACCTGCCGTCGAGCAAATGGAGCCATAGTTGAAACAAACTCCTTCCTTCGAGCAAACATTAGGACGAAGTTGGTGAAGCTTTGTTGGAACTTCAGTCCATCTTCCATAGGTGTCAGCAGAGCCAGCCTGGTTCCTTCGACGCGTCTGTTCGCTATCCCTGGAGCCTGATCATTTATCTGAACCTTCTTAGGTAAGAAAGATTCGAAAGTGGCATTGAGCCACAGTTGGAGCAGCCAAAAAGGCCCAGCAAGTAGCAAACTGGCCCTGTCCTCGATATGTTTCAGAAGAGTTGCCCCATTGCTGATCGAATCATAGAGGCTAGCCAGAATCAGTTCTGCCAAACAGATGTTTTGGCGGTGATGCAGTTGAGTAGCAAGAGTGACCATCTTTTTGGTCACCTGTAGAGATTTCGAGCAAAATACAAAGCGAGTCAGCCATAAGGCTAGAAACGCTATGTGTTCGACATCCGACACAACATCTGTCGACCTGTCATGATAATGGTTGATGAAAGTGGTGTATGTTGGTTTGGTCTCAGAGAAGCCAATTTGGTCTTCCGACATCTCCTCTGGATCGAAGTAATCCCCGGTGGGTCGAAGGCCAGTAATAGCGGCCACATCGAAGAGTGTGGGGGTTAGCATCCCACAGGGGAGATGGAAAGTAAAGTGGGAGTAGTCCCAGAACAGCAGAGAAGCTATCAGCATCTCCGGGGAATAGTTCAAACCTGTCTTCGACAGCATCACTAGGTCGAAGATCCCCATATCCTTCCAGATCGAAGTTTGGTGCTTCTCCATCTTTACTAGACAAGCAACGTAATCTGGGGTAAGGTTAGGGCAAGACCTGAAGACCCTAACACCTCTGTTGAAGAAGCGGAGGTCGATTTTTTCACGTGCAGGGTCTTCATTGTCTTCTGCGTCTTTCTTGGCGCATGCGACTGGTTTGAGTTTCTCGACTATCGGGAAATAGCTCTTGATCTTTAAAGCCTCAGAGATACTTGGATTCATGGGGCCAGACATTGCAAAGATCTGGTTGGAGTACCCAACCGGGATCATCAAGTGGTGCGAGTAAGCATCGCGAACGGCGATGTCAGAGGGTTCAGGAACCCTTTGTTTGCCTATAGAATTTACTACCGGAGCAGTGACGAAAACCTTGGGTTTAGCATTCTCAGATGGTACAATAGCGCCAGGAGCAGTGGAAGCAGATGCCATTGTTAGAGTTGAGTTTGAAGACAAAGTGAGAGAGGAAGAGTTTCTGCAAAGATAACAAACTTGTGTGAAAACAGAGAAGTTTGAAAGGCTAGATGGCGTAAAAAGTCCCACAATGGGGTACTTGCTGCTATTTATAGTAGTGGGGAAAAATCCCCAATAACGAGGACATTAAATGCCATTTAATGCTGCAGGAGTTAGTGGGACGCGTGGCAGCCCCCTGTTGTTTTAGCCGTTCTGCAGAAATAGAGGGACGCAGCGTGCGTCCTCGTTTTTGGGAATTGTCATAATGACAAATTCTGAAATGACGTTTGGTACTGCACGCCGTACTGAAAGTGATGTCCTAGGTACGGAACAATGATGGTTTTCTTGGGATTGCCAATAGTTGGTAGAAAACCACAAAAAAGTGCATAAGTTAATTTGTGACTAAGCATGGAAAGACAGGTGTCGAATGGCGTTTCAAAGAATGCCTTTTTCTTTCAGAGTCGAAATAAGGCATTCTTGGGGGGCAATTTGTTGGCTCCTAAATTCGACACCTTTGTTTTGATTGATGTCAGCCATTAAAGCTGAAAGATGTTTTCGACTGGCTAAGTCTGTCGAAAGGCCCGTCGAAAGATTGGCAAAGTACTTAGAAGATTTCTTCCAAGGAAGAAGGCTGGTTGCCTTCGACGTCGAAGGAGTTTCTCATCGAAGATGTTTCTCGATGAAAGTGTTCGATGGTTCAGAGTGGAGCAGTTTGAAATTCAAGCTTTTGGAGGGAAAACGGTTTCCAGCAGTTACCACATGCAAACGTGCAAGGATCTGGAGCGTCGAGCGCGGAGAACGTGCCAAGTGGATTGATCTCGAAGCAGTGTAACTGCCCGAAGGTTACTTGGGATGTTTTAGTATAAATAGTAGTAGACATGTAGTTTCTCGCGTGTGTTCACAATTCTATACAAAGTCACTCATATAGATTCGAGTACCCAGCGTGTGAGAAAGAATTGTTGAGAAATGTATGTGTGAAACACCAATTTTATCAATTAAAGTCATTTACTTTTTCCAGAAATTTACTTGCTTTCTTCTTTACATTCCTGTCGAACCTTTTACTTTAAAACCTTGTTTATTTTACCAAGTCTTTCCTTCATGCAATTTATTTGAAGCCTCTTTATTTAAAGCCTTATCCAATTTAATCAAACTTCAAGATCAACCTATGTCCTAGGATCAATCTGATCGATCCTGCGAGTAACCAAATAAGTAACCATTTGGAGGATCAGCGGTTGTTTACCAAAACCCAAGGTAAACAAATTGGCACACCCGGTGGGACTGTGTGTTGATTGTTGAAAATAATCTCATCTTTTCGAGTTGTATGTTATTGAGAAGTGGTAGAATATACACTAACGATAACAATACTGCCAGAAGAAGGGAAGAGATGGCGAATCCGCCAAACAATAACGAAATCCCACAAACAACTGTGGGAGCAACGGTTAGTACGACCGTAAGTGAAGCGACAAATGTTGGTTCGACACCAGCAGTATCGGTCACAGCCACGGGGCCAATGCCTTCGTTAACAGGCCCCAGGATGACTTTGGGAACTCCCCCACCAAGGGGAAATTTAGGCACAAGGCCTTTGGTTCCCCCAGGATTTATTCCATTCTATGGTATGCCAACTTCTGAAGTGGCAAGCCTGACGAATGCTGCGTCCACTTTTTCAGACCCTTTTGTGAGTGCTTCTTCGCCACTCCAAGGCTCTGGAGTAGGCATGGCGAATAGAAATAGGACCCAACTCTTAGGAGGAACGTCCCAAGTAGCCCATGGCCTTACAAATGCCTCGACAGCAGTCTTGAGGCAACAAATGGACGAAAGCAACCATGATATGGTGCAAATGTTGGCACAAACTTTGAGTACAGTGCTAAATCCTCTAATACAAAACACTACTCAATCGAATCAGCAAGTGACAGCGCAAATGACGCGCTTGGCTGACTTCTTTGGAGTACCCCAACCTATTCGACAGCCCCAAAGGGCGCAAATAAGGGGAAATCAGGGGATATTTTTAGAGGAAGAAACCACCATTAACCAGGCTCAACAGCCTGTCGAAGAAAACCTTAGGGCACGAGTGGAACAGCCTGTCGAGGAACCTAGGGTAATAGCCCCAGAGGTAAGGTTAGTTAACAGAAACCAAAATGCTGACGAAGTGGTTCAGCATATCCAATACCAAAACATGGGTTTGGAAAACAATCTGGCAACCATGATTGAAAGGATCATGACTCAGAATGGGATGAACATGGGCTTTCGAAGGCCCAACTTTACATCTCCATTGTCAGAATACGTGTTACAAACGGACTTACCTCCTAGATGCAAAGTCCCCAAATTTACTAAGTTCTCTGGGGACACGACAGAATCTACTGTCGAGCATGTGGCGAGATACTTGATCGAAGCGGGTGACATTTCGAATAACGAAAACCTAAGGATCAAGTACTTCCCAAGTTCTTTAACAAAGAACGCTTTTACTTGGTTTACAACTCTCCCCCCCAATTCGATCCATCATTGGACCCAGTTGGAAAGATTGTTCCATGAACAATTCTACATGGGGCAAACCAAGATAAGCCTGAAAGAACTGGCCAGTGTGAAGAGACGTTTCACTGAACCTATAGACGAATATCTAAATAGGTTTAGGTTGCTCAAGGCGAGATGTTTTACACAAGTGCCAGAACATGAGTTGGTCGAAATAGCCGCAGGCGGTTTAGATTATTCCATTAGGAAGAAGCTAGACACCCAGTACCTAAGAGACATGGCCCAACTGGCCGATAGAGTTCGACAGGTAGAACGCCTCAAAGCTGAAAAAGCTAAGGCAACGAAAACTCACAAGAGAGAGAGAATAGCGTACGTTGAGATGGATGACGAAGATCTAGAATCCTTCGACGATACTTTAACTGTCGAAGAAGGAGAAGTCGATTTAGCAGAACTAAAACAAGGGCCACCATACTCTTGTAAACTGTTAGTCCCCTCAAATGGGAAAAATCCCATTGGTCCAGAAAGGACCAACGATAGGTTCCCAAAAAAGACTTATAGTTTTGACATCACAAAATGTGATGAAATATTCGACTTGCTAGTTAAAGATGGCCAAATGATAGTACCCCCAGGGGTAAAAGTGCCTCCTCTTGATCAAAGAAAGAAGAGAGGTTTTTGCAAATATCATAATTTTTTGGGCCATAAAACTTCTCAATGTTTTCTTTTCAGGAATCTTGTGCAAGACGCTATTGAGGAAGGGAGATTAAAGTTTGCAGACAAATCCCCCATGGCTATCGACTCCAATCCACTGAAGGCTGAAGCCCACTATGCTGAACCCTCTGAGGTGAACATGATAGAGGCAACCAGGATCCAGTCGAAGAAGCCAGGAATTACCATGGTCGAAGTCTCAAAGGACCACATCAACATGCCAATCTTTGGCTGTTTTTCTGGAAATTTATCCAGGAAGACAATTGAAGCTGTCCAGAAAGCGGTCGAAAACCCGAAGTCGGAGACCGCTGAAGCACAAAAAACTGGATCAAAAGCCAGTTCCCGCTTGGCCACCGTTCAAGGCCAGACGGAGAATCTGGAGGTACAAATGAAGCAGTTAACTCTTGCTAACAAGGATACAATGAATATCAACATGGTCGAGCTTTCTGACCCTAAAGCATCAGAAGAGGCCATGAGGCAAGAACAGGCTAATAAGACTGCTTTCCCTCGGGAAAATGAAAACTTGGCAGATTTTCTACAAAGATGCCAGAAAAAGAAATCAGAGGTGATGCTGTGTCCACGATGCAGTTCGATCTTTGATAAAAAAGCTGCTGAGCACATTCAAGGCGTAAGGGCAGCGAATAAGAGAAGGGAGAATGCTGACCTTCGACATGATCCCAGAAGGGGTTCTAACCAAGAAAAGAGGCCATTAACTTTTAGGCCTCCAACAAATGTGCCAATAGACACTTGGTACAAAACCTCTGGTCGGAAAAGGCCAAGTGAGGAGAAATGGCATTCTTTCGATGTGCCGAGAGGTTCCTCTTTGACTCAAAAGAAAGAGCCTCAAGTTGCTGCACCTAAGGTTACACAAGTGTCCAGCAACTACAAGGGTAAAAATCCTATGTCTCGATCTCAATGGAGGAGATATCAAAGGAGACGAAAAGCTGAAAGGGAGGCTGCCAATGAACCTAAGGCAGAAACTAGTTCGAATGTTCCTCAAAGGAAACAAAGGAAGCCTCTAGAGAGGGAGCCAGTAACCAACAGGCTAGTTTGGCCTAACCAAAGTGAAGTCGAAGACGAAGATGATGTTGAGTCTGACGATACTTTGGACATAATGGTGAATATCGTTTCAGTGCTGCCCAGAGAATTCAATCGACAGGTAGAAGTCGAAAAAATATGTACACCCGGCAAGTCGAAAACCCGAAAGGGCGGCTTGGGAAAAAAGGGGTATCCTGGTGGACTAAAAACCCGAAAGGGCGGTCCAGGCAAAAGTTAGGGATTGAAGCGTATCACTATGTCTCATTGGATCATCTTGCGATCAGACTTCGGTATCGACTATCAAGCTCAGACGACACCAACCAATCTGATCAACCTTCGGCCAAGAAGCAAAGTGATGAGACGCTTGAGGATATAAAGGCAATAGAAGAGTTGGAACCCAATGGGGTTGTTTCACATAACTGTTTTTCTTTCTTTTACACAAATTGTAATTTCTTTCGGTGGCATTCTCTTACTAGGACGTAAGCCTCTTTGTACAAAACGCCTATTCAGACCAACTTCAAAAATCAATACAAGTCATTTTCACAAGAAACTTCATTTCATTTTTCTTTTTCTGTTTTGTTTTGCAAGAACGTCCAATGATTTATTTTTGATATATGCATTTGAAAATGATTGCTGCTCATAAATATTTACATAAGAAACAAAAGACAATTACTCATAATTTCAGAAACAGAGAAAAACAAGAAGTGCCAAACCCTACAGTTACTCTACCCATCAGGTATCAGGATAGAGTCAGCTTTAGAACACAATCACGGGTACATACACTCCCCACAGAGTAAAAGTATCCAAAGACATTGATGTCAGCTTCCCCGAAATAGGACATAACTATCCCCAGCCGAGGTTCATAATCGCGGGTGAGTCAGTAAATTTCATCCCCCAAGCGAAGTTTATTTCTCCAGATATAGAAGCTCAATCTCCAACAGAGCTTATCATCTCCAGCAACAGAATTTCATCCCCAGCTGAGTTTATTCCTCCAAATCAGCAGGTCTACAAATAGAGTATCTCTTCCCCTAAGTTGGTCCTCGCAGAGTTATTCTCCAGCATCTATTCCTGACAGAATAGTTACAAATCTCCAGCAACCGTCAGGGATTTATTTTCCCAAACACGAGCATACCCCGATAGAATTTCATAAACATACATCATGACATACGCATGCATATCATATACAACATAATCTCATTTATTTTGAGAACATCATCTCACCCTACATTTCATGCATCGCATATAACTAACCCTAATATCTTTTGCAGGAAATGACGATTAGTTTCCTAATATCTTTTACAGACGACTAATGGAAACTCAGTTCCCGAAATCAAACGGGTCAACTAATCTACACTATCGCTTCGAAGTAACCCTACTACACAAGTTCCTTCTCACAAGCCCTACTATCCAGGCTTTCATATCGAAGTAACCCTACGACCCAGGTTCTTTCTTACAAGCCCTACTATCCAGGCTTTCATATCTAAGTAACCCTACGATCCAGGTTCCTTCTTACATCCCTACTATCCAGGATTTCATATCGAAGTAACCCTACCATCCAGGTTCCTTCTCACATCCCTACTATCCAGGCTTTCATATCGAAGTAACCCTACCATCCAGGTTCCTTCTCACAGCCCTACTATCCAGGCTTTCATATCAAAGTAACCCTACTATCCAGGTTCCTTCTCATAGCCCTACTATCCAGGCTTTCATATCGAAGTAACCCTACGACCCATGTTACTTCTCACAGCCCTACTATCCAGGCTTTCATATCGAAGTAACCCTACGACCCAGGTTCCTTCTCACAACCTTACTATCCAGGCTTTCATATCGAAGTAACCCTACTATCCAGGTTCCTTCTCACAACCCTACTATCCAGGCTTTCATATCGAAGTAACCCTACTATCCAGGTTCCTTCTCACAGCCTTATTGTCCAGGCTTTCATATCGAAGCAACCCTATTATCCTGGTTCCTTCTCATCACCTTACTATCCAGGTTCCTTCTCTCTTATCTCCAGATAGCAGTCCACAACTCTGTAAGACTGGGACCCGATCAAACACGATTGGTTTCACATTTCCCTAGTAAGTCGCGGTGCAACATATACCCTGACCAGATATGCAGTTCACTTCCGCTTCCTCGAGAAGGAGTCATTCCCCTAGTAGAGTAACGGACAACTGAAGCTCTTCAAATTCTATTTCTCCCAAGACAGATACCAACAATCCTCAGCAGATTCCTCCTCAATAATAGGAACAGGAACTCCCATCGAAAGAATGTCACAGGAAATTAACATCATCTAGATGGCATCTTTAAGCCCATCTCCGACGGTTCTCCGTCACACCCAAGATGGCATCTTTAGGCCCATCTCCGACAATTCTCTAGCAAACTTCCAAATGGCATCCATAAGCCTGTTCCCGATATCACACATCAAGTGTCAATTCATTCGAGTGCAAATTTCTAGGCACTCTAGTGTTCAATCATCTTCCACCTTCAGATCACGAAAGGCAGACGAGCCAATCTACAGCCTCAGGTTTAAGAAGATTGAACAGGGGCAGTTGTTGTACCCGAAAATTTTCCCTCTCATTTTACTCAATACATGCTCCTAGAGATCCTCAATTTGCTCAAGGTAGCCCAAGAGTGGACCAGACAAACTCTCTCCTAAGGTAGTGTACCTCAAATTAGGGTTTCCATTTTCATCAAGATGGGAAAACCAAAAAGGCCTCATGTTCTCTCCATGGTCTTAGTATGTTCTCAAGACCCTACATGTCAAGTTTCATGCCTTTCACAAGAAGTTTGCTCAGTCAACTGCTCAGATGCTTGAGAATCGATTGTATTAGGTCAAAAGTCAAATGTGACCCACATACAGTCAAACTTAAAGATTTTTGGTAAAAATTAACATTTTGAAGTTAATTTCATCATTGGATCAAGGGTTGATCATGATTCTTCAAGGAATGCTCTAAATTCATCAAAACCCAAAAGTTGCTAAATTAGGGTTTCTTAGTAAAAGTCAACCCAACTTTGACCAAGCATAACTTCCACATACTTTATCAGAAATTTTCCATCCAAAGCTCATTTTGAAGAGGATGCAATTCCCTACAATTCATCTTCATCTCACAAGTTTAAAATATGCACTCATAAAAAGATATGAATTTATACATTATGGGTCCTTTTGAAAAGTCAAGAAAAACACCTTTTGGGTCAAAGCTTCTTACATGAACATGGAAGAATCAATTGATATGATACCAAAAGGGTTACTTAGGGGACATCCTAAGCTTTCTAAAAAGTCCAAGAACACCTCTCTAGGGTTAAAATTGGAGAAGATATGCCTTGTCAAAGTTGACCCTTTTTGCAAAATTGCCAAAAGTCAAATGTGCTCAAAAATGCATTTTTTGCTAAATGGGCCTAACTTTTTATGCTTACACCTCACATATAATGTGGTCCACGACTCAAATATTCACCCACACATTATTTTATTCATTTTTCAATTTATTTTGATTTTTTATTAATTAAAAATTGAATTAAATCAAATAACTGATGAATAATAGCAAAGATATGATTTGGTTTTTGGATAGGTTGGCTATCAAAATATGCTGAATTATCAAGGCCAAAATGAATCAAGCATAATTGGTACAAGAAAGGGAAGATTTGGCTTAAAATAGCAATTTTATATGTAGCATGAAAATCAAATCAAATCTCTTATAATTGCAAAGATTCAATCCAAGTTTGTAACCCTAATTCATTCCTAGATTTATATTGGACGTATACAAAGCAAAAAACAAGGTTTTTCTGGCGTGAACAAGAAGAACAAAGCTTGAAATTTTTAAAGAAAAGTGCAGATCTAATCTTGCTCCATAGGCCGTTTCAAGCATTTCTAACGATCAATTCATCTCCCTATGCGCTCACTGAACCTGTAGCAAGCATTTGCAAGGCTTGAAACATCCAGAAACGCATACAATCACTCTCACGGTTTACTATTGTTTTCTAAAACGATTATTGAATTTATCGCATCATTAGCATGTTTAAGTTATATATTTGTGATCCTCATCGTGTTTGCAAGCTAACTGAATAATTTAATTGCATTTTTGAAGCCTATATCTGCACTTGCCATTGTTAGGGTTTCCATATATGTTTTGGGGATTTTGGCTACAGGCAAAATTAGACCACAAACTGGATACTGGGATGACCGGGACATCATGGCCGGTTGGACCATGGTCTTCAATTCCATTTGTATTGCATTTTGAGAATTTTTGAATTATACAGGTTTTTAGCAATGGAAGTTGCCTGTAGGTATAGGTTATATACCTAACACGATGGTTCCAGGAGGAAGAAGGTTATGTGTCAGCCAGCCATTTTCCCATTTGAAATTTTGCGCGTTTGGGAATTTGGGATTTGTTTTCTTTACATTATATTTTGTTTTCCTTATACTAACAACTAAAACGCGTAGCGCAGCTGGCAATGAGGCATTTGTATTGAGCATAAGGACCTATTTTCGACCTCAGGTCCCAGGGTTTCCTTTATGTTATTTTCTTTCAACAGATTCAGCGTATCACTCGTCCTGGTGTCCACAATACATCCTTGCATCCAACCGCTTGATCAAGCATACTATCAAATCAAACGCTCCAGCAGTGAGGGACTATGATACACCCTCAAGTCAACGCTACAAGGAATCAAATGGTAATCGGGCTTGAAACGTTTTGGGCCTGAAAAATTCATATTGGCACCCCCCCCCCCTTTTGCTAGCATACAGGCCCAATTTGCATTTTCTTTCTATTTCTTTTTTTAATTTCTTTAATTAGTTTCCTTTATTTGTTTTAATTAATTAACACAAAAGTATTTTCTTTTTTTTAAATAAAAAAATCACAACAAACTACAAAAACCTTTTTTAATAAAAATATTTTATTTCTTAATTTAGTTTAAATAACTTAGGGCAATTTAATCTCTTTTCATAATTAAAAATAATTAGACTTAGGATTTGAATTGTATATAATTTAATTAATTTTCTCTAAAAATACACCAAAATCATTTTTTTCATTAAAATATTTATTTTAATTAATTAGATTAATTTGGTTAACTTAAATACTTTTTCATAATTAAAAAGCAATTAGAAATTAGGGTTTTATTTAAATTGCAATTTCATTGTTTTCTCCAATAAAAAATGTACAAAAATCATTTTTTGTTTCAATTAGGGTTTAGTTTATTTTTCAACTTCTCCTCACATTTAATTTGCCGCGCGCATTTAATTTGTTTTATTATTATTGTAACTGTTTCGAGTTTGTAATAGTTTTAATTAGGATTTTAAACTTCCGCATTTTTATTTTCCGTCAAGATAATTATGTAACTGTCAAAGCCCTGTAATAGCTAGGTTTATTTTTCGCACTTTAAATTCCTGCAAATATTTAACTGTCTAGATGTATGCTAATAGGATTGTATGGCAAGATTATCTGAAATTAAAACGGTAGATCACCTAATGTGCAAAGATTAAATAACTGAAACAATTCATATGCACATACTCACTCCTAGGGTTTACCTCACTTCGGTTACCTTTGGTAAATAATCATTAAGCATAGGAGATTTTAGTGGTTACCCTCCAGTCTAAAAAGATCAAATTGACCCATTCAAATGTTGCCTCGGAATTGTTGCCTCGGAAATGTTGTCTCGGAAATATCTTAAGGCTCTAGGGTTACTACTAAAGTTTTCTAACTATTGCTTTAGTGATTGTACTTGTCCCTTTCGAATGTCCCTTACAAACTCCAACGACGATGCTACCTACTCCTTAATAGTAGGATAACGCTGTCTAGAGGAAACGAGAATGAACAATATTTTTTTGACTAGGTAGATTAGTTCCTAGGTGCTTGCTCAAACAATAAAAACTTTTCACACAAACACCTTTCAAAACAATTTTTCAAAACAAACTTTGTCACATCCTTGAGGACTGATACAAGGGTTATCAGGAAGTAAAACATTTTCAAGACAAGCACACACGAGCAATTTGAAAAATGAGAAAGTACCTAAGAGCCCATGGAAAACCATGGATATAAAGGGTGCTAACACCTTCCCTTTCTATAATCTACATCCCGTACTCAAATATTCTCGAAAAGATTTTTTCTGTTCTTTTTCGTTTTCCTAATTGGATGAAATAAAAGTCGGTGGTTACTCTTGCTTACCGCGACATTTTGCGAACAAAAAGCGCAAAATGCTAACCAGTAAAAACAATCAGTTGTGCCACCGTATCACAGTCAACAATTCCAAAAAGAATTTACCAGCTTTGTAAAGATATTTGCAAAGCGGAAGGAATTTGTTTCGACCATATCCTTCATCTGATAAAGATGACCATGTGGATGAATATGTGGCTATCTGGGAGTCATTTCTTCGACCAAGAATCATGCCTCTGAGATTCAAGAGTTCGAAGAATCAATTTAGCTTAATATCTTATCAACTGAATCTTGTCTCTCGACAATTTGGTATTATCCAGACGCTCCCTTCACCAATCTACTCCCGAGAAAAGCTTCTGATGTTTTATAATGCAGAATATTCAGAGGATGCTACTACCAACCATATTGGTAGGTACGTTGGTTGAACCGTACTAACTCTGTTCGACCTTAATCTCAATTTCCCGTCTTCGCCTCTTTTTAAAGACTGGTGGAAGCAGTATTATAACGAAGAATTTTTCGCCGAAAAAGACTTCGCTGCTCACCTTCAAGAGGAGTTTACGCTAGTCTCTGACAAGATACAAAAGGGAAATCTTCTTTCTCAAAGCAAATGTCTCTATCTTCTTCGAATTAATCATTCGACATCTAATTTATACTTGTTCATTTTCTAGCCGTCAAGAGGACCATCACCAAGAAAGTAGCTGAAAGCGCAAAGGGAGGAGACCCTTATGTGAAACCTTCACCAAAGGTAAACACTTTCTTCTATATCCTTCTTCTTGACATATTACTTTTGACGCTAATGCCTTCGACTCATTTATTTTTGGGTATTTGAAATCAATCCACAGAAAAAGAAAGTTCAAGAAATTGAAATTTCCAGTGATGAAGAAGAAGAATCTCCTCATGTTCCCCTAAAGAGGCACAAGTTAAAAAAACCAGCCCCTATTCCTGAGCCTCTTCCAAAAACCAAGGTCAAGGTTAAAGTTATTGGGTCGAGACCTCCTCCTGTCATCATCAGAGAACCAACAGAGCATGAGATAGTTGATAGGATAAATAATCCTAGTGAGAGCAATAACTCAAGTCCTGGCGCTGAAGTACCGCCTAAGGTAATTACTTCAACCCTTCAAGATTGTTTACTGACTTCGACTTCTTTTTCTTTTTTTCAATGATACTGATAACCATCTTGTAATCTTCAGGACACTGCTGGCACTTTAAAACAGGTCCTTGTAGAAGAATTTGTCACCTTAATAAATAGTGAGGGTGATCCTACTATAGGTCTTCTTCAGTAAAAGGATCTTTTGTGAGATCTGCTAGCAAAGTGAACCAAACTTCTGGGCATGAAGCTGTTGGGAAGCCTAATGAAGAAGTTCCTAGTGAAGAACATGTGAATCTTAGGACTTCGCAAGCTAACGATGATGGACAAAAGGATGGAGAAGAGGAGGTTGCTGACAATGTAATCGAAACAGAGAAGGAAAACACACCAGCGGGAGGGAATCAGACTGAAGATATTCTGGCGACTGATGAAAGAGAAAACCTCACAGGGGGAGCAGGAAACTCTGCACGTGTTGAAGGCGTCCCTATGCAGATGCCAGTCGAAGCCAATGTGGCTCGTGTTATAAACGAGAGGGTTACTTCGATTGGGTCTCATACTAAGGAAGATTTGGCATTGCTGAAACAGCAAAATCCTCTTGGCTACTTGACTTCCATTCTTGAGGGTAGAGAAAGTTCTTCTGATCAGAGTGCTTTGACTGTGTTTAGAAAATCCACTTCAACATCTCCTCTTGAAGAAGCACTTCAAAAGTTTAAGGCACGACTTTTCAAAAGAGATTTAATGCTGACCTCGGAGGGAGAACCTACAACTCCTTCCTTTTTGAAGATTACTTTAAGAGTTGTCGACCTTCTTGCTGCTTTGCTTGACATTTCCAGTGTTATTTTGGATTTTATTTCCATCATCGATCAGGTTTCAGCTGACTACAATCGTCGAAGGACTCTCACTCACAAAATTGAGGAGGCCAATGGCCATGTAGCTGCTGCCTGGGGTGTTGCTGTTGAATCAGCTTCAAAGCTGAAGGAGCTGTCGAGGGCGCAAGAAGTTAGGAAGAAAGAAGTAGAAGAACTCAACCAAAATGTAGCCTATATGAAGGCTCATATAAGAGAGTTAGAAGCCAAGATTGCTGCCAACGATAAACGAAAGGAAGAACTTCTCGCTGTCAGCACTGATTCATAGAGTCAAGAGGAACTCAACGAGGGGTTAGCATATGCTGAACGAGCCCAAGCATTGGATGCCAAAATCGAGACTCTTCTTCATTCGAAAGCTCTATGCGAAAGACGCCTAGAGCTATAGAAGATAAAATACCTCCAAATTAAGGCCAACCTCCCGTTTTGATTTCAAATTTATTTTTTAGTTGTATAATTATATAATTTGTAATGACTTTCAGCCATTTTGGCTTTGTAATATATTTTCCATCTTGGATTTTTTAACTTGATTAAGATCAAGCATTGGTTATTCTAACATCTTGAAGTGCAGGTATATAATTTTTTAAGTATTTACCATTTACTCTTAAGAGCCTTTGGTCTTCATTTAACTCTTCGACCTCATATGTGCCACCAGATAACGTTTGGATGATCTTAAAAGGTCCTTCCCATTTAGGAGACCATTTTCCCATATTTCTATCCTTTCGATCCATTGGGAGGATTACTTTCCATACCAGGTCCTCAGGAAAGAATGTCTTAGGTTTTACTCTTTTATTGTAAGATCTTTCCACTCTCCTCTTTATGACCTTAAGAGATCCAAAGCCCTCAGTCTTTCTTCGTCCAAATCAACCATTTCGTCTAACATCATATTCCAATAAACTTCGGAAGGGATGACTTGATGTTTCTGAATTCTTGTTGACTGTAGACAAATTTCTACTGGAAATACTACTTCATGGCCATAAGTTATTCGAAAAGGTGTTGTTCCGGTAGCTTCCTTAGGAGAAGTTCGACAAGCCCATAAAATTTGATCTAAAGTCTTGTGCCAATTTTTTGGCTTCTTTCCTACATGCTTCTTTATTAAGTTGGTTATTACCTTGTTTGTCGCTTCGACTTGACCATTGGCTTGTGCATAGTAAGGCGTAGATGTTAGTAATTTTTACCCCATTTTTGTAGTAAACTCTTGCATTTTTTCGACCAATAAAGACTGACCCTTGATCAGTTGTTATTGTCTCAGGGATTCCAAACATGTATATAACGTGCTTTTGAATGAATTCAATGACATTTTCCTGGTCTACATTGACTAAAGGAATTGCTTCAATCCATTTAGTAAAATAATAAATGCCCACCAATATGTATTTCTCGCTTTTAGATGAGGTTGGTCGAATCTCTCCAATAAGATCCAAAGCACATCCCCTAAAAGGCCAAGGTTTAACAATTGAGTGAAGTTCACTTGCAGGTACGTGCTGGATACTTGTATGTACTTGACATTCCTGACATCCCTTTGTAAACTCAACGCAATCTTTCAACATAGTGGGCCAATATAGTCCTTGTCGAAACAATAACCATTTCATTTTATGGCTTACTGGATGTGTTCCACATGCCCAGCATGTGTAGTTGAAAGGGCTATGTATGCCTCTGTTTCATTTAGGCATTTTAATAGCACCCCTTCAGACGTCTTTTTAAATAACTAGTTTCCCATTAGGGTATAACTCAACACCCTATACTTTATCTTTCATTCTGTCAAAACGACTGGATTTTTCAAATAATCCACTATAGGCTTTCTCAAATCTTGTTCTATTAGATTATCTATGAACGTAATTTTGAAGTTTTCATGATCAACGTACCCCAACTTTGTTGTTTTCAAATCTGTTGGAGACAACTTAGTTAATGTCACTCTTCCTCTAACTTCGATTACTTGTTGTAATTTCTCTTTCGAAATTTTATACCCGGATGCAATCTGTGCTAAGTCATTAGCCACTTGATTTTCCAGTCTTGGTATATGTCGAATGTTGATCTTTTCAAAGTTTTTCAACAAACGATTAACTATTACAAAATACATGATAAGATTTTCTCTTATGCATTTATATTCTTTTGTAACTTGTTTTATAACTAACTCTGAGTCTCCCATTATTTCGACTCAAGTTGCCCCCAATTCCAACAATATTTCAAGGCCTACGATTAGAGCTTCGTATTCAGCCTCATTGTTCGAGCAAGAACCTTCGATCTTGTACTTGAATTTTGTTGGAATTTTATTTGGAGAAATAATTAGAACTCCTACCTCAGTTCCATCTTTATGAATAGAACCATCGAAGTATAATTTCTAGGGTTTTATCTCCAGGTAGTTGATTAATTCCTCATTTATTGAGTGGTCAACTATAAAATCTGCTACCACTTGACCTTTTACAACCTTAAAAGGCATAAAGGTTAATGAATACTCAGTTAATGCAAGTGTCTATTTGCCAATTCGACTGTGCAAGATGAGTTTCGACAACATATATTTGAAAATATCAAAATGAGACGAAACATAAACATCAACTGGTTTAATATATTGCTTGAGCTTTGTACACGAGAAGTAAAGACATAAACATAGTTTTTCAACTTCTCTATATCTAGTTTCTGCATTGTTTCAAACTCTACTAAGGTAATAAACGGGTCTTTCGACACCATTCTCATCTCTTGAGCTAACATGTTTCCTAACGTTTTATCAGATACACCTATGTACAATCTCATAGTTCTATTTCTACAAGGAGGTACTATAATAGGTGGCTTGGCAAGGTATTCTTTGATCTTGTCGAAAGCCTCTTGTTGTTCTTGCCCCCACTCGAAGCCTCCTTTGTTGAGTCGAAGTAGTGGTGAGAAGGCTTGCGTTTTTCCACTTAAGTTGGAAATAAATCTCCTCAGGAAATTTATCTTGCCAAGTAGAGATTGCAACTCCTTCTTGTTAGTTGGCGCTTTCGCTTCCAAAATGGATTTGGTCTTGTTCTGGTTTACTTCAATTCTCTTCTTGTGGACCACAAAGCCTAAGAAGTCCCCTGCTCTTACGCCAAAAGCGCATTTTAGAGGATTCAATTTCAGACCATAGCGTCTCATCCTTTTGAAGGATTTTCGAAGATGGTCTATATGATTCTTCCCTGAAACAGATTTAAAAACAATATCATCAATATAAATCTGCATAAAAGTTTCAATAAAATCATGGAAGATAGAATTCATTGCTCTTTGATATGTTGCCCCTACGTTTTTTAGGACAAAAGGCATCACTACGCACTCGTAGGTGCCTAAAGCCCTAGGGCATCGAAAGGCTGTTTTCGACACATCCTCTTCAGCAATGAAAAGTTGATTATACCCTGAGTATCCATCAAGCATACTCATGTATTCGAAGCCAGCGGCAGAATCGACAAGCATTTCTGCCACAGGCATTTGATATTCATCTTTGGGTGTTGCAGCGTTTAAATCTCTAAAATCGATGCACACCCTTAAGGTACCATTTTCTTTATGACAGGTACTATATTTGCAATCCATTCAACATACCTGGTTGTTCGGATGAACTTGCATCTCAGTAGTCTTTCAACTTTCATCTTGATATTCGATAATACCTATGGTGTAAAATGCCTTGGAGTTTGCTTGACATGCTTTTTTCCAGGCTTTATTGGTAGTTGAAGCTCTACCACTTCCTCGTCGAGACCAGGCACTTCATTAAAATCCCATGCAAAGCAGTCTTTGAACTCCTTCAACAATTGGATTATTTTGATCCTGAGCTCCGGATCTATCTTCGTGCTAATGTATGTTGGTATTTTCACCAATCCTTCGCCCAAATCTATCTCTTCCAAAGGATCTTGCGCTAGCATTTTAACACTGTTCGCCAATGGATCTTTTTCAAAACCCAAAGGCTCATCATCATAGATAGCATCTAGCCTCCGGTTTTGCATTTCTTCCTCCTTCGCATCAGGTGGTTCTGGTTTGAAGTCTTTCCCAGGACCTTCTGGAAGAAATACTTTGTTCATTGGCTTCAAGAGCCATGTATTTGACTTCAGCCTCTAAGGCTGCTATCATTCTACTTTCGGCTACATATGCCAAAATCTTTTGTAAAGCTTGTGATTCAGTCATCATCACCAAATTCACTTTCCCAACCCATTGGCCGTATGTCATCAACTCATCTATAGTCAATGTTTGATAAATCTTCTATATCCCACTGGAAACCATGGTCGGAATGCAGGTAGAGGGAGCAAAAGGCATTTTGTGCTGGTGCCAAATCGAACTCAAGAGGATTTCATGGCCCCATGTGAGTCAAGTTTCTGTCGAAGCTATTTTTTCCAACGTTATTTACTTCACCCAAGTAATAACTTTGGTCAGCTTCAATATTCTCTACAATGCCATCAGGGCGCCAAATCGTGACCCGTTGATGCATCGAAGATGGCACTGCACCTATGCCATGTATCCACTATCTACCTAAGAGTAGATTATAGTTGGGCTTCACGGAAATGACAATGAACATAGTTGGTCGAAGTATTGTTCCCGCCTTGAGGTCTAATTGTATCACCCTCATAGTAGTTCCAATACCTCCCTCATAGTTCGACAGAACCATGTTGTGGGGTTTGATATCTCCATCTCCTTTTCCTATTTTCCTCAGCATAGATTGGGGAATTATATTTATTGTATCCCCATAATCAACCAAAATTTTGTTGATTGTTATTTCCCCTATCTTTGCCCTTGTGAACAAGGGTTTTAGGTGATTTTTCATTGCCTCAGTAGGTGGCTCGAAGAAGGCATTTTGCTCTTCGACGCAACCATTGTTCATCACATAATAGCACACTGGCCTATGTTTGGCCATTTCCTGTTCGACTTCGACTTGGTGATCGTATTCTCTAGGTAGCACTGATACTACATTCACCATAATGTATAAAGTAGCATCAGATTCAGAGTTACCTTCATCATCTGATTCACCTCGATCTGGCCACTCCAATGTTCTGGAAATTGGTTTCCTTTCTAAAGGCTTTCTTTGTTTTCCTTTGTCCATTCTTTGTGGTACATTGGTGCTTGATTCTGGTTGAGGATCTTCTGCAACCTCTCTTTCGACTTTTCGTTGTCTTTGAAATCTTCTCCACTGGGAGCGAGACATGGCGTTCTTCCCCTTATAGTTGCTCGACACATGAGCCACTTTGTTTGTAGTTGTAGTTTGGAACTCCTTCCTATATGCCAAGGATGACCCTCTTGGCACATCGAATGTTCGCCATTTCTCTTCACTTGGCCTTTTCCTGTTTGTTGTTTTTAGCCAAGTGTCCACGGGGACATTTGTTGGAGGCCTGAAAGTTGATGGCCTCTTCACCTGGTTCATTGGTCCTCTTCTGGGATCGTATCTAACCTCAGAAACCATGTGGGGTTGGGAATTGGTGGCCCTTTTCTCCTTCACTGCCCTTATGCCCTGTATGTGTTCTGCATCCTTTTTGTCGAAGATGGAGCTGCATCTTGGACACAACATAACTTCAGACTTCTTCTTCTGGCATTATTGCAGAAAGTCAGCCAGATTCTCATTTTCTTTAGGAAATGCAGTTTTATTCACTTCCTCTTGTCTAATGGCTTCCTCTGAAGCCTTTTCCTCAGATACTTCGACCATGTTGACTTATACGTTTCTCTTGGCAGCGAGATTCATTTTTTTTCATTTTGGCTTCAAGGTCCTCTGTCGAACCCTTGACGGCAGCCAAATAGGAACCTACAGTAGTCCTTTTGTTTGAGTCTTCAGTAACTCCTTTGCTTAGGCATTCAGTAGCCTCCTTTGCTTAGGCCTTTAGTAGCCTTTCTCACTACTTCAGTAATCTTTCTAGAGATGTTCCCCGTGAAACTGCCAAAAACTGGCATATTGACGAAGTCTTCAGAAGATTCAACACTCTTGATGCCTGCTGGTTCAGCATAGTGGGCATCAGCTCTTAGTGGGTTTGCATCAATTTTCATTTGGGGTTTTTCAGCAAATTTGAGTCTGACTTCTTTGATCGCTCCTTGAATGAGATCCATGAAAAGAAAACATTGTGAAGTTTTATGGCCCAAAAAATTATGATACTTACAAAAACATATTTTCTTTCTTTGTTCTAAAGGAGGCATTTTTTCCTATGGGGGCACTATCATTTGGCCATCTTTAACTAACAAGTCAAATATCTTGTCACATTTTGTGACGTCGAAACTATATGTTTTATTTGGGAATCTATCACTGTTCTTTTCAGACTCAGTAGGATTTTTTCTATCTGAGGGCACTAACAATATACAAGAGTATGAAGGACCTTGTTTTAATTCCGCTAAATCTATTTCGCTTTCTTCGAAAGCTATAGGATCACAAGATGTCTCTGGATCATCATCATCCATTTCGACATAGGCTACCCTTTCTCGTCGATGAGTCTTAGTTGCTTTAGCTTTTTCAATTTTAAGACGCTCTACCTGTCGAACTCTATCGGCCAATTGGGCCATGTCCCTCAGGTATCGGGTATCTAGTTTCTTCCTAATAGAATAATCTAGGCCCCCTGCAGCCATTTCGACCAATTCATGCTCAAGCACTTGTGTAAATCATCTAGCTTTGAGAAGTCAAAATCTATTTAGATGTTCGTCTATTAGCTCGGTGAATCTTCTTTTCACTCTTGCCAGTTCTTTCAGACTACTTTTGGTTTGTTCCATGTAAAATTGTTCATGGAACAATCTCTCCAATTGTGGATCGAATTGGCTGGAAGGGTGGTAAACCAAGTAAAAGCGTTTTTTGTTAGAAAACTTGGGAAGTATTTAATCCTAAGGCGCTCATTATTTGATATTTCCACAACTTCTATCAAATATCTCGCTATATGTTCGACAATAGATTCTGTAGTATCCCCTGAAAACTTAGTGAACTTTGGAGCTTTCCATCTAGGGGGTAAATCTATTTGCAAGATATACTCTAACAACGGGGATGTAAAATTTGGCCTATTAAAACCAATCTTTATTCCGTTTTGTATCATGATCCTTTCGGTCATGGCTGTCAGATTATTTTTTGTGCCATAATTATGGTATCGAACTTGCTGTATCAGTTCGTCAGCATTTTGGTTCCTATTTACCACCATTACACCTTGATCACTATCTCTAGGGATCTGTGGGGGAAGTCTGGGTATTTCGACCCTAGGTTGTTCGATTTCCACTCTGTGGTTCCTCCTATTTAGTTGTGGATTTTGGTTAATAGTTACATCTTTTTCTAAGACTATACCTTGATCATATCTCATAGGAGCTCTCTGGGGTTGTCGAATAGGTTGGGGAACCCCAAAAAATTCAGTCATGCGTGCCATTTGCACTGTTATTTATTGGTTCGACTGAGTGGTATTTTGTATTAGAGGGTTCAATACTATACTTAGAGTTTGGGCCAACATTTGTACCATGTCATGGTTGTTTTCATCCATCTGTTGCCTCAAAATTGCTGTGGAAGCGTTTGTGAGGCTTGGCATTGCATGTGATGTCCCTCCTAAAAGTTGGTTCCTACCCATACCAGTTCCAGATCCTTGTAATGGTGAAGACGCACTTACCAAAGGTTCTGAAATTGTAGACACAACGTTCATAAGGCTAGCCATTTCAGTAGTTGGCATGCCATAAGGCTGGTCTCGACCCATCCAGGTTGTCGAAAATCCTGGGGGAGGGATGAGTTTGAGTGAAGAAAGTAAATAGAAAAGGGGTTGAGAAGAGTTTAAGTTCAGGAATCTGGGTAAGAGTGCAGATAAAGTGCAAACAAGATAAAAAATCAAGAAAATTAAAGAGAGAAATAAAGACTTTGATTATAAAATGTGGTGTTTCAAACATACATTTTCAGTATTCTTTCTCACACAGCGGGTACTTAAATAGTATTGAATACTTTGTACGATCAGTTGAACACACGGAAATCTATATAAACTTCCTATATTTATAGTAAAAGTAGGTAACCGTTGAGGCGTTTCCTTGATCTAGTATGAAGACAAGTTTCTTCTGCATGCGCTTTGACCCCTCTCTTCACGCCATGTTGCTTTCTTTAACTTCCAAGCGAACTGATTTTCCCTCCTTTCTTCAGATTCAAAATCTTCAGTTGTAGATACGAAGTTTCCTTCTGGTCGAAGACCCTGGAATCCTTTCAGTCGAAGGGTGTGAGAACCTTCTGGTCGAAGATTCATTTTAACTTAGTAATTTCTCTAAGTATTTTTTCCATTCTGTCAAAGCCTTTCCAACTTAGAATTGTTCAATCTATTTTTTGCCCATAAGACCAACTTGTTGTAGGTGTCAAATTTAGGAGCTAACAGCATTACACAAGGATTTGAGGCTTTATCCACTTGATCATACCATTTTTGGATGAAATTTCAAAAAACTACACATCCATTTGCATAAAGACCACTTTAATCACAAAGTCCACTCCTTGAGCATCTAACTTGTTTATTCTAATCACACTTAACATGAATGCTCAGAAACAACATGTCTAATACCTCTAACCACTTTAGATCCTTTTGTACTATGTATTGGAACAATAATTTTCACCAAAAACTTGGTTGTTCCATTTCAACCAAACCATAACTCTTCAACTTGACAAACTGATCAACCCTTGCCCTCAACCTTTTTCCAATAAATAGAGATGTCATTTGCAAGCCAAAACACCAATTGGAAAGCCCTTTAAACCTCTCACACACTCTCAAAGCCGAATTGGTTATAAAACTCATTTCTTGAGTTTTCAAAATCCATTTCTTTGAAACTCTCAAACCTTGTCACTTTTGTCAAAACAAATCATCCAAACACTTCATATACATCATCTATAAATGATCCAAACACCTGTTTTACCATAATAACTCCATTATCAACATCCACCACTTTCAAAATCCAACTTTTCAACTTGACTTGAGTAGACCGATCCAGACACTCTCAAGGCAGAGTAAGAGTTGCAACATACTCACTAAGGTCCCAGGAAGCTAAAGCAAGCATCACATTGCTTTTTGAAGTCGTGTAGAGGTCATCGAATTTTTGCATCATGAGGTAAGTTTTTTAAACTTTGAAATATTTTTACAAGCATCATTTGCATTTATTTTCTAAAGACAAAATGTAGATACCATGTCTAATAATCTAACTATATCCTTAAATTGCATTTTAATTAAGTATGTGATGAGAATTTTGGAACTGAAGTTTTTGAACTTTTAGGGTTTCAATTTGCTACTGAGATTATTTTTTAATTTTTGATTTATAGATTAAATCAATTACATATTTGAAATTCTTGTAAAATTCTAAGCAAGTTTCATCTTTACATATTCGAACTTGGATGAGAAACAAGAAAGTTATGATTTTTTTGATTATTTTGGTTATAGTTATTGTAAGAATCGTGAATCAAGGAAGAAGATGAAGTTCATCTTCAAATTTTTGAAAACTTGTTTATTTTATTTTTAATGATTTTTGTTTCATAAACGGATGTAACAGCCACCCTGGTGGCAAGCAGCGCGTGTTTCATGTCACTTTCACCTTAAGGGCGCAGGTTCGAACCAAAGTGAACCCCCCTTTTGCATTTTTTCATATTTTTTTTTGTTTTGTGACTTTATGAAGTGTTTTTCACATATATTTATACTAAGGAAATCCTATGACAAATAAACACGCGTGGCCTGGTGGTAAGATTTTGAAATTGTGACCCTAAGGTCCTGAGTTCAAGCCTTGGTGGATGCAAACTTAATTTTTTATCACTTGTTTTTTCTTTGGTTTTATATCAAACTTCAAATACTTTTTTAACCAATCAAAACTTCTCTTTTTTAGATGAGTTTTTGCACACTCCTTATTTATATACTCTATTTTATGAATATAAAAAAATATCACAAAAAATATTTTTATCATTATTTTTCAATTAAATCAAGATATTACCTTTTTAGGGTTTTTAAAGAGACTTTTGTTGATCTTTTGATCAAATTTTCAACCTTGCTCACAAAGCTTGATTTTAACATGATAAGTCTTGATTCTCATGAGATATCTTGACACTTGAGTAAACATTTCATGATAGCTTGAGCCTTCTTAGAATTTTTGTCAACCAAATTCACACTAAAACATAAAACATTTACAAAAATCAAAAGCTATACTCCATGACTTTCATCTTGATTGTGATGCATACACTTTTTTCAAGCATACTAACTCAAACCATTTTTCACAAAGAACACAAGAACATTCAAATTTATTTTTCTTCCTTATTTTTTATTTACATTCTTAGATCAATTGTATGGGCTGCAACTATTGATGTAATAGATAAAATAGGGTTTACTTTACTTTCCCCCCCATTCATAAATTTGTATCCCCATTCTCGAAGCGTTGTAATAACGTAGAACATTTAATTTCCACAATTTACCGCTTTCCTTATTACTGTTAGTTTAATAGGATTGTATGGAAAGATTTAAAACAAAATATTAGAAAACCATAAATCCAAGATAAATGAAATGAAATCAAAACACTTCGCACACGCGCACCTCTAGGGTTACCCTCACTTGTTTCCTCGAATATAAACAGTCATGTCCCTCGAAGGTGGATTGTTTTAGCAAAGACCCTCGATTAAAAAAGATCATAATCCCTCGATGACCATTTGATGTTGCCTTCGGTAAATGATCTTATTCCCTTACGACAATTGCTAAAGCGTCCTACACATTGCCTTCTACGACTGTACGATGACCCACGTCTGTCCCTCACATCCAAAAAATAGGGCTTCCTACTAAGTTATGATAGGATATCACTATCTAAAGGAGGAGGAAAAGAACAAAGACTTTTTGAGTAGGTAGATCACTCGTAATCTCTTTCTCACAAACTAAAACAATTTTCCATATTAAACTTTCAAAATAACTACTTTCAAAACGCTGTGTAAATACTCTTGAGAAGTGATACAAGGGTTATTATAAAGCAAACTACCTTACATTGGTATTTTTCAAAACATCTTTTCACAAAACAAACACTTTCTTCCATTAAATATTTTCAAAAAACAAACATTTTGTGTACATTCTCAACGATATGATAATCATTACAAAATCACCGCACTTAGACAATTTCAAAATATTTTTCAAACATACAACACAAAGCATTTTTTTCAAAGTGAGCTACAAATTAAGAGCCCGTAGATAACTACGGATGAAAAGAGTGCTAACACTTTCCCTTTTTATAACCTACCCTTCGAACTCAAGAAAAATTCTTAAAGGTCTTTTCTGTTCTTTTCACCCTTTCCTTTATTGGATAAAATAAAATTCGGTGACGACTCTTGTTATCTGCAACATTTGTGATAAAACGCAAAACCAAAAAGTCAGTTCTCCCACCGTATTACAACGAAACTATAGCGATTTAGCAAGATTAAATAGTTTCACAATATACTTATGATATTTTATTACAATGACAAAATAATGACAATTAATATTGGTAAACAATAAATCCTTATAATCGTCACATGTTTACCATTATAGGTGTGAATATAATCCACTGTATACTTTCATGATTTTACGTTCACACGACTTTATTAGGCACATAAATAAATTATTATGGAGACATGCAAATTTATCATTGTAAATTTATAATACAAAAATAAGATACCAAACGCACCATTAATCCATAATCTTTGATTTCCAAAAATTAACTGCAAGTGATACTCTCAAAGTAATGATCAAATTTTGGTAATAAGTCTTGTCAGATAATGTGCGTCTTTGACACAAACCATTTTCACATGGAGGATTTTTTTCTCATAATTATCACGTATTCACCATCACAGGTATGCAATTATCCGGCCAAACTGTGTCTTCCTTTTGACTGACTGTAACAGTTTGTATGAACAATACCATACTACTTTTTTTGTAATTTCAACTGGATCTAATATACACAACAAATATTACTTTTGCAAATTGCTGTTTCAATAAACTCAATCAAAATTACTAGACTATTTAATAAATTAAATGGAAAATAGGTCTTAAGTTTACAAGGCACTACGCATAAAATATAGGCCGGATTCATAAGTTTGTCGCATTCCTTATAATCATAAGATTACATAGCGGTCCTTAATGCGAGAACAAACTCATAATAAAACATAAGTTTTATGAATTTATACAAATTGCATAATTAAAAAAATATTATTGTATAAAACTTAATAACAATAAACTCAAATAACATAACCATGCTAAATGTATAATTTCAAATCAGATAAATATTAAATATTTATATATCTAAAATAAATATCAAACAAATTCACATACACACACCCAATAATTATCCAAATAAATTATTTTAGAATCAACAAAGTCAATTCTAAAATCTAAATTACGTATTCAAAATATAAAGAGTCAAATCTTTAGATTTACCTTATAATTTTGAGAGACATTCAAAATATTAAGAAAAATTCTATAAATAATATATAATAACTAAATATATATTAACCAACTCATTATTTGTCTTATCTCTCAAAATCTAAATTTATGCGAAGATTTTATTTGAATCAAATTGAAAGATAAAACTCACCAAAATAAAATTTAAATTCGACATTTATCTTTTCCAAATAATTGACATGAACATATATTTCTAAATATATTATCTATAGCCATAAATTAAGTGTTGAGAATCATGATTCTTTAAAAGAAAATAGATTTTAGGATTATAAATCATTGATCATAATCATATATGTGATTCTAAATATATTTAGCATAATATATATTAAATAACATATCTCCCAAAAAATCCTAAATTTTCACTAATATTTTAAAATTTTCAAATAAATCTTTATTATAAAGTTTCTGTGTCAAATTCAAAACTTTCCATGATCACAAATATAGCTCTAGAAATTATAACTTAAAATAGATTCTTACAATGATATTATAGTTTTGGAAATCACAATTATAATTCTAAATGTGATCACCAAAATAAATATCATTTAAATATATACTTTAACCAATTTTATTTTCAAGAATTCGTAAAAAAGATATTGAAGATCTTAAATTCATATAAATCTTTTTTTAAATAAATATAACATACAAATCATAAACTTCATAGTAAGTATAACAAAAAAAAATAATCAAAAAATTATAATTAAAACTTCATACCTCATAAAACATATATATATATATATATATATATATATATATATATATATATATATATATATATATATATATATATATATATATATATATATATATATATATATATATATATATATATATATATATATATATATATATATATATATATATATATATATATATATATATATATATATCAATATTAAAAAAAATCACGAAGTTAAAATATATGTTTCATGATTCCAATATACTAAAACATGAAGACGTGATTTGATACCACTTGTTAGAATTAATTTAATAACAATTAATCAGATATACATATTTTACATATTATATCATATACTTTAGTGCATAATAGAATAATTAAATATGTATATGTATATAATTACATGATCTATGACATGTTAGTATATGAGAGATGAGATTTCAAGAATACCTGGATCCATAAGATAAAAGTATTTTGACAATGATATATGTAATCTTTAAATGCAAAAGTGTAGAGACAAGTGACTGTCACTTGTTGGCTTGTGGATTTTCCTCGACCGGTACTCCTAATACCTTGAATACTCTTCAGATGGAAAGAAAATCTAAATTGCTTATGTACGGTATATTAGGGGCTATAGTCTATATATAGGGTGATGGCCAATTAGAGTTCTCATTATTATGAAATGGGTCATCTTGACATCCACTTATATTTTAGTCCATATTCACTTAATTAATTAATTACTAAATAGAAATCTAACTAGTCTTTTAAATTTTATTTGATCACTTAATCAATTAAGACTCTTAATTTGATAAATAGCTAATATAATTTATATAAATATATTTGCTCACATAATAATTATCAGAATATAATAATTAAATAATATTTAAACATAAAATATTACAATAAAAGATATTGTTATTTGATGTAATGATGTTTAAATTGTAGGTTTTTTGTGCCATTTTGATTTTGATATAATATAGAATTTTTGGTTCTTTATGGGTTTTGTCTTTGATGCAATAGAATTTTTGGTCTAATACGATTCACAAATGGGTGTTTTATTGTTTTTGGTATGATACATTAAAAAAAATCCAGGTTAAAAAATTGGGAATTCTGAAATAATATATATATATATATATATATATATATATATATATATATATATATATATAAACAAGTAATGTAACAACGGTTATTTAATACAAACATTGTTATAGGTAGAGCGCTTTCTAGAATAATAAATGCCAAAAATGGTGTTGTTGGGTATTGAATCCAGGACCTATAAATAATTCCATAACTGTTGTTTAATACGACCATTGTTATAGGTAGTGCATTTTCAAGTTTACTACAACGAGCAATAGACCATGGTTGTAAATTATACACTTACAATCACATCTTATCTCACAACGGTCGGTCAACCGTGATGGTATCCCTTTACCCACTATTGTGAAATGTGTTATCTGTAATAGTGTATGGTGAAGGATGTTTGGAGGAAACATACAAGGTCACTCTCTCCGATGGTGAAAACTTTTCCAAGACGACTCGATTTTTTTCCTCTAAAGAAGAAACATATACTCCCGATTAGAAAAACTGAATTTGTTCATTGAAGGTGTAACTAGATACAAATTCGCTCGCAGCCTTTGACACGACGGAGGAGAAAGACATTTTGTTCCTGAGAAAATAGTAGAACAAAAATATATCACTTTTTATTGGTGTTTTTAGTAAACAATCTCAGGGACGATTTTAGTATAAAAAAATAAAACAAAAAGATCTCACGGTTTACTATTTACTGGAGTTTACTTTACTTAAGAGATTAACTCGAAAAATATCGAGGATGATTTTGAGTATAGAAAAGATATGGTTTATATTTACTGGAGTTTACTTTACTTAAAAGATTAACTCGAAAAATCTCGAGGATGATTTTGTATATAGAAAATATATTCTTGAGATTCTTCCCAACCATGCTCACCACGCTATTCGAACTACTTTAGTGGACATAGTTGACAAATTAAAGCTTTTTAGCCGAGACTTATTGATAATTAGCATTTTCCAAAGTGGCTATCAACATTCTTCATTGACTTTTATCTAGCTAGAATTTCCAGGGTAACATATGAAGCAACTAGAGAAAAAATAAACAATGAAGTCGTCATCGAATATTTATTTATCCCACAGAAGGGAAAGGAAAACATCAAAAAAACCCGAGAAGGGAGAAATCAAGGTCTCGCGACCAAGAAAACGGGTAAGGGAGTCGATTATGCAAGGGGGGGGGGGGTATTAGCCCCCCACACGTCTGCGGTACTCCATGGGATCCACTCTTATTGTTCTAAATCAAAGGGTGTGTTCTATACCTAAATCTAATAAGTTAATGGAAAATGCATGAATGCAAAGTATATACAAAAAGAATGTTTTTATAAGTTGCGCCCATCGCAGTTGTAAACCTTTGTGCCCACGTACCATATTTTGTGCAATAAGGGATCAGGGCACTTGTAGTTCACCTAAAACGGGTTTTGATTTGTTGTGTATTTTTTAGGCGGATAATGTTACATTCACACTCTAGAATTTGACATATTGTAACCTGATCTTTGGGGAACCATGCATTGTATTACGCATAATGGACATAACACCTCCTTTCTGTGAAAAGGTTTTCAAAAGAAAATCTCGAAGGCGACCATAAGGCAAAAGGTTTTAATTGGTTGGTGTTTTTTACCTTGAAAAAGGATTTGGTGATTTGAACCACATTAAAGACTATGACATGAGAGACTTTGGATGGTCGAGTCAGAAGCCTCACACCCAAAGTTCTTCACACGTGCTTAAGGTTCCTGACACATGGTTTGCATCATTATTGTTAAGTGTTTTCGGAGTTCGATATAGAAAAAGAAGTTTTAGTTTTAAAATGCAAAAGTGAATGAAAAAGTCTATGGGAGACTAGAGATCCTAATGTTGTCATGAAATGGTGGACCTAAGGTTAAGGTTAAAGTGAGATACTTAATATTGACATGCTTGGATAAGAACCTAAGGTCTATTAGTTCACACCTTAAAGAAGATGAAACTAAAATCTAAAGGGAGCATGCTATCACAAGCAAATGACAAAGAAACAAACATGACTATAAACCTCAAAAGATATGGATTGAGAGATAAGAAAACACCTATGTGTAAGAACCAAATACCAATCAACAAGTACAAACCAACAAAAGCCTAAACTCTAACGTGCCTCATTACCAAGTAAGAGTATGTCTAAGTAAAGACTTTACACACACACACACATTAAGGTCCCCTAAAGGTCATGCTCAAATGGTTCTACCTAAGACATCAAGAAAATGAGAGGAAATAGTGAATACCTAGACCTAAACATGATTTGAAATATCACAAGTTATCACCAAGAGGTCACATGTTAACAAACATCACCTAACTAAAGCAGGAATGCATGGTGAAGGAAGATGAAACTCAAACAAGTGGTAAGAATTGACCTAGGTCTAAGAAAAGTAGCAAGCATACAAAGGTCAGACAAATTGAGTCAAGGTAAGAATCATGTCATATCAAGATATTCCGTAAGAATATACACAATAGGTAAGGGCTCAAAAGTCACAAGAAAAGTCATAAGTGCAAGCATAATAGTAAGTGAACACTTATGTGTCAAATGCCTAACCTATCATGGCATAGTAAAGTGAAATAAAGTAAAAGGGATGAATAAGTGTATAGGTAAGTAGAAAACACATCAATATATTATCATCATCATACAAGTATGATTGAGAAAAAACCACAGCTAAATCACACAAGCATGCAACAACTTGACAACCCTAAGTGGACATGAGTCCTCATGTTATATTAGCAAGTGAGACAAGTTGAATTCAAAATGTACATGTGACAATAGAGGAGATAGAATAGACATGTCATTCAATAAAAATAAGTTTCATGTTCAAAAGGAAAACTAATTAGGCATTAAGATCGAGGTATAAGCACCTCAAGTATACAAACTTCATTCAAAGGTGTGGAGCAAGGTGAACACGTGTGTATGGACAATTAAGCATGGATTTGAGTATTGAAATGAGTAAAGTCAGAAGCCAATACATGTGGTTAATGCCTAAAAATTACCTATATACATTTCTAAGGCATCTTACTTAAGCACTTTCAAAGATTGAAGTAAGAAATGGTCAAAACCACACCCTAACATGTTCCTAAAGGCATGTAAGCATTAAGAAAGGGATGAATGAAGGGGGGGGGGGGGGGGGGGGGGGGGTTCATGGTAGTGGGGTTCTAAACCAAACAAGTCTAAAAAAATTCCTTATAATATTACACATTCAAGTATCACAAACAACCACAAAAAATGACATGAGAAACCTCAAAGCAACACACCAAAATTAGGCAAAACAATCAAATGGTTGAAGAAGTTCTAAAAGTAAACAAGCAGGAAAAGATTAAGTCAAGTGACATGGCATATCATCTAGGGGCTAGGTTTCTTGTATTGCAAGCAACTCAATATATTCCACAAAGAAATATAAATGCACACAAATTAGCTTAAAGAAAGAATTGAATGTGGCTCCAAACTTGTCATCATGATGAGTAAACAATTGAATGTTAATCAAAGAATAAAAGGAGCACCAATGCATTCCAAATCAAAGTATCAAAGATGGACAAACAATTTCAAATATTAAGCAAGTAAAGATGCAATGCTAAGGTGCTTAAATGGTTCAATAAATATGAAATTGAGACCTACAACATGGTGTGAGAATGATAATAAGATAAAGGAATTTAATTCCTTATTGGTTGCACAAAGTGCATTCCTTGTATCTCAATCAACAAAATATCTAGGCAAGAATATGTTCAAAATAGTAAGGCAAAAGAAAATAGATCAAAGGAGGTCATATGATTCTCAAGTCCTCAGGGGACTATACTTGAACCTATCATCCCTCAAACATTGGTTCACAAACAAAAGATCGTGAGAGTTTGCTCAAAAGACCAACTAGAGCACCTTTAGTGTTTCACAAGATAGGTACATAATGTGCACAAGAAAGGATCAATCAAATATTGATCTTAAAAGGACCTATAATTTGAATCAATTTGACATGATCCCTAAGCACACATGTATCCCTATTGTGACCAGAAGTTAGCATCAAAACATGTCCAAGAATTACTATATGAAAGCATTATTTGCAAAGACAAACATCAATGGACATGTTCCCAATTCAGATCAAGTGAAAATAGCAAAGTGTTGTTAAAATTCAAACAAAAACCTTGTACATGATCTTAAAACAATTACAAGACATAAAAATCTCTTTGAATCATCTCTACATTGAAGGAAATTGGAAAATTAAATTGAAAGTTGGAAACTATTCACAAAAATATCCATTGAAGGAAGCTTCACAAACAATTTTCAAACAATAGCAATCCAACAAGAAAAAAATGGAAAAATGTTTTAAGTGTCTAACTCATTCAAGAACATCCACAATTATTTTAGAATTTTAAGATCAAGGGAAGATGAAAAATAAAAATGAAACTTCTAGCCTATGCAAGAAAAGGACCAAAATAGGTATTTATCTTCAACAATTTTTAAAACCAAACAAATCATACAATAAAAATGGTTAAAATAATATAATAATTATCTCTGGACATCCAGAAACATAGAAAATGTTTTTGTATATTTTTTAGATTAAATAAAAATGGAAAATAGAATCAAAAGATTAATTACATAATTGTTTTCACCAAATGAGACATTTAATCAAAACAATTATTAAAACTAACACGAAATTTTCTAAAATTAAATAAAAATCAAAATTAGGAAATATACTCATTAAAGTGTAATATATATTTTTTTTGGAATTTTTAATATAATAAAAATATATTAGAAAAATTATAGAAAATAGTGAAAATGGATAGAACAAATAAGAAATAAAAAAGTAAAGAGATAGTGTTAGTGGGGCCATGTCAACCAGAATTAGCATATCAGGCTCCGTCTCCCTCATTCATCCATGTAAAACCAGAGACACAAAACCCTAAATTTGTGTCCAAACCCTCAACTTCTAACCCTCATATAATCTTCAAATCTTAATGAAAATCCAAAATGTAAACACCAAAAATGTAAATCTCTTGACATAGAATGTCCTCATCGATGAAAATGTTAAACAATCACTAAATTATAATGATATTTGAGTTGAAAGTACGAATTCAAGCAATTTTTTAGAACATTCAAACATGAACACAAACTCAGATTCCACAAACCAATATACATCATACCTATTGTGTGGCCAGCTATATGCACATGATGTTAAAACATAGTTTGATTCTACAACCCTTAGTTAGAGTTTTGATGATAACAAATACAAAGAACAAATATGCACCTAAAAATTATGTTTTTATGTATGTAGAAGTTCTGACCAAAGCAACATCAGAAGATAAGCCATAAGAGCTACACGCTGAAGCAATCAGAATATACGCTGAAGATTGATGACCAGACCCTGCTCTTAAGTGAAGTAAACTCTGATTCTGAACAAGAGCATAATAATCCAAGTCATCAATGTGCTGAAGCATCAGCAGCTAGCAAGGATGTAAGATTTTGAAGCATTACTGATCATTCAATTCAGCATCAATTACAATGGCTTCTTTCAGACAGGATCTTCTCCAAATGGAAACTGAGTTAATGTCATTTAACACGCTTGATGATCAACGTAAATCCATTTCCTATATAAACAAGCTCAGTGATTCAAATCGAAAATGATTTGCCATATAATACTTACGCATATTCAAAAAGCTGCAAGCAAATTTCATCATCTTTCAAGCTATAATTTTGTGTAAATTATCACAGTTGTGATAACAGTTTTTGTTATGAAAAACAACAACACACATTCTTGTATAATTGTTTTTTAAACCGTGTTCCTTGAGCTTAACCGGACTGTGGTTGTACTCAAGAAGACTTTAACCGTTGTTAAAGTAGTGATTGTAATCTTTTTGTGATTAGTGAATTAAGACCTCGTTGGAGAGAGGCGAAATCACCTTGACGGGTGGACTGGAGTAGTTTGATATCAAACGAAACAGGATAAAAATACTGTGTCATTGTGCTTTTGATTTCAAGTTTTCAATTCAACCTCCCCTTCTTGTGTTTTTCTCATCTTCAATTGGTATCAGAGCGCCTGGTTCTGAGCTTAAACAGTTAACCGTGTTTGTACAAGATCCAAGCTTCAGAAAAACACTATGGTGGGACCAAGCCAAAACATCAGCAATGACTACCATGAAGACAAGGACAGATTCAGTGGCAAACCTCCAGCCTTTGATGGAGAAAACTTTGACTACTGGAAAGACAGAATTGAGAGTTTCTTTCTGGCCCATGATGCTAATCTGTGGGACATGATGACTGATGGATACACGCACCCAGTGGATGGACGTGGCCAGAGGATAGACAGAAAACTGATGTCTGACCAGCAAAAGCGTGAATTCAGAAACCACCACAAGGCCAGAACAATACTCCTCAGCTCCATCTCATACTCAGAATATGAGAAAATATCAAACAAAGAGACTGCCAAGAACATGTTTGACTCTCTGAGAATGACGCATGAAGGCAACATTCAAGTCAAAGAAACCATGGCCCATGCGCTCATTCATAAGTATGAGGCATTCAAGATGGAAGATAGTGAATCAATAGAAACTATGTTTTCAAGATTCCAAATCCTTGTTGCTGGACTGAAGGTTCTTGACAAAGGGTATTCTACTTCTGATCACGTTAAGAAGATCATCATAAGCTTTCCCATGCAATGTAGGCCAATGGTCACAGCACTTAAGCTAGCCAAAGATCTTAATAAAATATCTCTGGAGGAAATTGTCAGCTCCCTCAGAAGTCACGAGATAGAGCTAGAAGAAGATGAGCCTCAAAAGCAAGGTAAGCCACTAGCTTTAAAATCTAATAAAAAATATGACTCTAAGGTTTTGCAGGCTGTGGAAGAAACTTCTGATGGATCCTTGTCCGAAGAAGATGAACTGTCTCTCCTCTCCAGAGGGGTGAACCAACTGTGGAAGCAGAGACAAAGGAAATTCAGATATCCTAGAAGATCAGAGAATCAGAATGAATCCTCCTCCAGATACAGAAAGTCTGAGTCTTCATCTGGACACAGAAGATCTGAAGGTTCTTTAGGATACAGAAATCCAAACAACAAGGACATCATCTGCTATGAGTGTAACGAGCAAGGGCACTACAAAAGTGACTGCCCAAGACTTTAGAAGGAGAAGCCCAAAAAGAAGTTCTTCAAGGAAAAGAAGAAAAGCCTCATGGCTACATGGGATGATTCTGACACCTCTGAAGCTGACTCAGAATCAGATGATGAAAGAGCAAACATAGCTCTCATGGAAAACGTATCCGAAGACAGTGAAGCTTCTAGTTCAGACTCAGAATCAGACACTGAAGAGGTATTTCCTGATTTTACCATAAATTTTACTAAGGCTGAACTTGCAGAAAGCCTAAATGAAATTCTGGAAAGGTATCAGCAAATCAGAGTCAAATTCAAAAATCTTAAAAGGGATCTTTCCTTTGACTCTGAAAAGTCTGAGAGTCTTAGATTAGAGAATTCTGAGTTAAACGAAAAAATTTCAAAATTAGAAAATGATTTGAAAAATTCTCAGTAGGAAACAATCTTAGAGACTCCCAGTAATGCTGATGAGATCATCAAAGAGTATGATCACAGCTTTCAGAAGTTTCTAGATAAAAACATAGATAGAAGCAAGATGGCTTCAATGATCTATGGAGTTATCAAAAATGGCAGAAAAGGGATAGGATATCAAGGAAAGGTATCACCTAAACAAGCCATGGACTTAATCATAAAACACACACCACTTAATTCACATTTTATATACGGGAACACACATGACATAAAATACACAAGTAGTAATTATTCTGTCAAACCAAAATTCAATCAGAATTTTGGTAAAACTAACAAATCAGGACCCAAGAAAATGTGGGTACCTAAGGATAAAATTATACATGTAGTAGATATCTTTAGCAGCAAGGCTAAGACACCAGTTATGGTTCCTGGACTCTGGCTGCTCGCGACACATGACGGGAAGAAGGCATATGTTCCAAAGCCTGGAACTTAAGCCTGGAGGCTACGTGGGCTTTGGAGGCAATCAGAGAGAAGAGATCATTGGCTCTGGAACAGTAGGTAATGGAAATATTCCCTCTATAAATAATGTATTATTAGTTGATGGATTAATGCATAACCTGTTATCCATAAGTCAATTAAGTGATAACGGTTATGATATAATCTTTAATCAAAATTCATGCAAAGCTGTTAGTCAGAAAGATGGGACTATCCTATTTAATGGAAAGAGGAAAAACAACATTTATAAAATAAAACTTTCTGAACTAAAGAGTCAGAATGTAAAATGCCTACTTTCTGTTAACAACGAGCAATGGGTATGGAACAAAAGATTGGGGCATGTTAGTATGAGAAGAATATCTCAGATTAACAAACTCAATCTGGTCAGAAGACTTCCTAATTTGAAGTTCATCTCAGATGCTCTGTGTGAAGCATGTCAGAAAGGCAAATTTGCAAAACCTGCTTTCAAATCCAAAAATGTTGTTTCTACCTCTAATCCATTAGAACTTCAACACATTGACTTATTTGGACTAGTAAAAACTACGTCTGTCAGTGGCAAGAAGTATGGGTTAGTAATCGTAGATGACTATAGCAGATGGACATGGGTAAAGTTCTTAAGACACAAGGACGAGTCGCACTCTGTGTTTGTTACCTTCTGCAACCAAGTTCAGAATGAAAAGGATCTTAGAATTGTCAAAGTCAGAAGTGATCATGGTGGGGAATTTGAAAATAAAAATTTTGAATTATTTTTTAATGAAAAAGGCATCTTGCATGACTTCTCTTGTCCTAGAACTCCCCAACAAAATGGAGTTGTAGAACGAAAGAACAGAACATTGCAAGAAATGGCCAGAACCATGATCAATGAGACTAACATTGCTAAGATCTTCTGGGCAGAGGCAATCAACACAGCGTGTTACATTCAGAATAGAATCTCCATAAGACCTATTCTGGAAAAGACTCCATATGAATTTTGGAAGAACATAAAGCCCAACATTTCTTATTTTCATCCATTTGGATGCACTTGTTTTATTCTGAATACAAAAAATTATTTGAACAAGTTTGACTCTAAAGCACAAAAGTGTATTATGTTAAGATACTCTAAACGCTCCAAAGGGTACAGAGTATACAATACAGAAACACAGATTGTTGAAGAGTCAATCAGTGTTAGGTTTGATGATAAGCTTAACTCTCAAAAGTCAAAGCATAATGAATTCCTTGCAGGTATGGAAGTTGAACTCATAGGTACTGAAGACAACTCGTCAGAAGTTCTCAACAGAGACGTTCCCTCAACATCAGAAAGAGTTACTGCAAGCAATCCAACACCTTCAGTTGATCAACTTCAGAAAAGGCTATCCAGAAGCAGCATTGATCACCCAGAAGATACAATACTGGGAAAGAAGGATGATCCAATCAGAACAAGATCAACCTTCAGAAACTCTGAAGAATCCCTCATGGGACTGGTCTCTCTGATTGAACCAACAACTATTGATGAAGCGCTTCTGGACAATGACTAGATTCTGGAAATGCAGGAGGAATTGAATCAATTCACCAGAAATGACGTATGTGATCTGGTTCCCAAACCAAAAGGATTCAACTTCATTGGAACAAAGTGGGTGTTCAAAAACAAACTGAACGAGCAAGGAGAAGTCATCAGAAACAAAGCATGACTGGTAGCACAAGGTTATAGTCAGCAAGAGGGGATAGACTATACAGAAACCTTTGCTCCAGTCGCTAGGTTAGAATCTATCAGACTTTTAATATCATTTGCTGTAAACAATGGTATCACTCTGTATCAGATGGATGTCAAAAGTGCATTCTTAAATGGCTATATAGATGAGGAGGTATATGTGCACCAACCCCCTGGGTTTGAGAATTCCAAAATTCCAGAATATGTTTTCAAACTAAAGAAGTCACTCTATGGTCTGAAACAAGCTCCCAGAGCTTGGTATGAAAGACTAAGTAACTTCCTGTTAGAAAAGGAATTCACCAGAGGGAAAGTGGACACAACCTTATTCTGTAAGACAGTTAAGAATGACATGTTAGCATGTCAGATTTATGTTGATTTGTGATGCAACATAAACCAAATCCATAGCCATGCTGCATAATCTTCACTTTTCAGGCCTCAAACTTGTTTGTCAGTCCTTAATTTAATGTTTACACAATTGATTGATCAATTGTCCAATTGATTCAAGCATTGTCCAAATCATTTTGCCATTTTAGGGAGAAAGTCACCATTTCCATTTTTATAAAGCATCATGTGATACGGTGGGAGAACTGTCTTGAGGTTTCGCGTTTGTGTTCGCAAATGTTTCGGTTTAGCAAGAGTCGCCACCGACTTTTTATTTTATGCTAAGGAAAGGTCAAAAAGCACAGGAAAGACCTTTGAGATGTTTTCTTGGGTTCGGGGAGTAGATTATGAAAAGGGAAGGTGCAAGCACCCTTTTCATCCATGGTTATCCATGGGCTCTTAGTTACTTATTTAGATCACTTGCTTTGCTTTTCAATTGTTTGAAATGGTGCTCTTCAATTGTTTGAAATGGTGCTTTGTATGTGGTTTTGAAAGATGTTTTGAAAAGAGGCCATCGTTGTGGCAACCTTTGTAATGATTCTTGTTTGAATGTATACAAAGGTGTTTTTATCTTTTGAAAAGTTTTCAATGTTTGAAAGCTGTATTTTGAAATTGTGTTGTGAAGTGTGTTTGAAATAGCAAGGATGTTTTGCAATCTTTTGATCAAGTAACTAAGAGCTATCTACCCTATTTTACTCAAAGATCTTTCTTATGTTTTTAACCCTTTTAACAGTGTTGTTTCACCATTGTATTTGGTGAACAACCTTGTGTTAGGATGTTAAACAGAACAGGCGCGGGTCATCGTATAGACCATGATAGCAATTGTGTCAAGTATTTTTGGCAATTTTCTTGAAGGACTTGATTATTTTTGTTTAGGCAACCAAGATAGCGTCATCGAGGGACTATGATCTTTTGTTTTGTTTTTGTTTTACCAAAGTACTCAACATGCATACCATGGCCCATTTTTGAAGG
>CATIWC010002315.1:0-55705 GCA_948472305.1 Vicia faba | reverse complement strand
AAATTTGTGACATCGTGTCGAAAGAATCATCCCAATATGATAAAAATTGAGAGAGTTATGATTTTTACAATATCATAAAATTTGGAGACCGAAAACTCTCTATTTTGGGTTGCGCAACTTTTGCGCCATATTTCGGTGTTCATCTTTAGAAACAAGCTATAAACCAAAATCTTATGATCATAATCTGATATCGGGCCCTGAAGAAAAATTTTAGCTAACAAAATTTGTGATATCATGCCGAAAGAATCGTCCCAAAATGTTAAAAATCGATAAAGTTGTGATTTTTTGGCTTTACTTTTGTAAAAAGTGTTTATCAGAGGGTGGAATTCTGTTAGAGATGTATGTCAGGTCAAGATTAGACACACAAAAGAAAAAGAGATTAGATATACATGTTTATTAAGGATATTGGACATATACAAGAAAGAGACCAGAAGAGGACTCTAACAAAGATATCAAGAATACATGTCCGATGTTGGTATCATAGATATATAAGAAAGAGATCTGAAGAGGACTCTAACAAAGATATCAAGAATACATGTCTGATGTTGGTATCAGATACATAGAAGAAAGATACTGGAAGAGGATTCTAACAAAGATATCAATAATACATGTCTGGTGTTGGTATCAGACACATATAAGAAAGAGACTAGAAAAGAACTCTAATAAATATATCAATAATATATGTCCGGTGTTAGTATCAGACACATATAAGAAAGAGAACATAAGAGAACTCTAACAAAGATATCAAGAATACATGTTCGGTGTTGGTATCAGACACATATAAGAAAGATATCAGGTATATGTAAGGTAGAATTATACATATAAAAACAAGGAAGAGACCAACCAAAGAAGACTCTAACAAGGAATACTAATCGAAGATAGACTCCTGGGGAAAGAATGCTGATCAAAGGTGAACTTACTGGGGATACAGATAGATATCGAATTTGATAGAACGCTAAGTGAAAGCGAACTTACACCAAAGAAAGAGACCAACCGAAGAGGGTACTCTAATAAGGATTTCCAAAGACTCTCTGGGGAAAGGGAAAACACCACAAGACCTGATTGGGGATAAAAATCACAACATACTCGATCAAGGAAGCACGATAGGATAACCCTAGTGATAAGCTGCAAGGGGTATTTATCTCTGAGTATAACAAACTGGTTACTTCAGGTAAGCAACAAAATTGTCCTATGTTTCAATGCATGTTTGAATATATTCTTTTTTTAGAGTAATGACCCATTTCAATGGAAATGCTACGCATTTGGGTATATGCAATGTAATGATGCATGTTTAAATGATTCACTAGGGAATAGCAATATCAAAAATCAACTACTGAGAAAACCAGGAACATCTGAGAAATCATCCTTGGGAAATTGGACTTCAATGAAGAATAACCATTGGAACCGATAACCAATGTGTATAAACCATGATGCGAGATTGCAATTCAAACACGCCAACTCTGAGGAGGGATTCTACTAAAAAGTGGACTTTGGAGAGGATACTGCAAAAATAAATTGAAGTCCAACCAAAAGAAATCATCCTGACTTTAAACATCTCTTAACCTCCTGAGTAAAAGATCCATTATCTTCCTATTGAAAATAAGGAATGCTTCGCTGGGGGAAAAAGATCATCTTGTGGAGAGTTCTTGATGCAAACGACTTCTACTAGGGATAATGAGGATTCTCAAAAAAAAGAATCTCAATGACAAACTCCACTGGGGAACGAATCTTCACTTGGAGAGGAGAACTTTTTGAGAAAGAACTCCTTCAAGCTAACTTTCCATTGGAGATGATACAAAATCTACCATTACTTGGGAAAAAGACAATTATGAAGATAAATCTCACAAGTGAGACTATACTGGGGAAGCGAACCTCGGTAGGCCTTCAACCAATCACAAATTTACTAGGGATAAGATGACTTCTTGAACAACATCACTGAGATGAAAGAATCAAGTGAAAACTTCAAGGAGAAAATTAGTCCCATACAGACTTCATCGGGGTATCAATAATTACTTGGGAGAAAGAGGAATATCAAACCAGGAACTCTCGAAGATCTGACTTCCACTGGAGATAACATAACCTCTTTTGTCACTAGGGGATAAAAGTGTTATTAATACTCGCATCGGTATACAGAACATTAGGGAATCTTACCTTATGAGATATCCAATCATCACATAATCTTACTAGGGAGAAAACTCGCTCCATTGGGGACAAGTAAGCGACTCTGTGGGGATAAGAAAAAAATCTCTTGCTGGAAAAGAATTCTTACAAGAATCTTTAAAAGATGCAGACCATACTCGGGAGATGGATGCAAACTTCACGGGGAAGACGAGTGCCAACCTCACTGGGGAAGTAGATGCACACTTTGTTAGGGATATAGATAGTGGCATCAAGCCTTATTGGGGATAAACAGTTACACCGGACCTCGCTCGGGATAAAGATGCAAACCTCATTGAGGAGATAGACAGTGGTACCAAGCCTCACTGGGGATACTCTTTTTAGGAAACATCTTTTCCATCTAGAACCTCATATGAGTGACAACCTTCAAACAATATATGCTTTCTGTTTGTACCCTGATTTCATGAGTGGACATAAAGTACTTGCAAAATGAAATCACAATAATGTACCCCAGGTATGGTCAATGAAGGGATCTGCATTGAGAAGGCCCTTATGTCATAATGGCTTGGGATGACTTTCCCCAATATGTTTAACTTCTGAAATGATTCTCCTCTGATCAACAGATTATTGAAGAGATTTGTCAAAACCTTGACACAACTGCCCCAAATTGACTAAACTTTGAGGCATCGAATCACGACATGAATGCCCCAGATCAGATGAATCATCAAACTCTACCCTATTTAAGGGTGAACAAATCTGGGGGAATAACCTTTATGATTATCTGAAAGTGGCATGCCCCTGCTCCAAAAAATCTTTGGGATCATCTGTCTCAGCTTCTTCGGATCTTTTGGAGAAATTGATTGAATCTCAACGTACCTTCCCCAGATTAGATGCACTTGGCACATCTTCTACTCAACAGAGACTTCAAAGTCTACCCCCTCTCGGGTGGTTAAACTGTGGAAGCAACTTCCTTAGGCTCAAACATGGTCCTTAGGATACATGCCCCATGATTAACTTTAAACTCTATGGAGTCTTCAAGTCTTTTACTTTGACATGATCAATCCCTTCACTGATTTCCATCATGGAAACTTTTCTTGCTGTCAAGCAACTGTTTACAAACATAATCACGTTTGTTCTGAGAATGCAAATTCTAATGCAAAGCATATGTTAGTCTTGAAGTTTGAAAAAAAACTTTGAATGACATGATGTCAAAACTCTATTGTGAATGAATCAATAGCTAAAGAGCAACATTTGAAAATATTTTTTCATGAAAGATAATGCAAGCATATGATACAAACATAGATATTTAACACATCTTCTAGGAGTCAGTTATTGATATCTCGTTGTAGTATGTTTTAGAAATAAACCTTGTTTCAATTAGAACTTTTAAGGGTTATAACGAAGCCTGGTTCACAATTTTTAGAAAAAAGGATTTAAGGCTCAAAATTTATCTGTACCCACCCATTCTCCATGATGTTCTCCAGTTATACATTTAGTTAAGTCGATACGAGCACTCATCTCTCAAGAGGAGTTCGAGACAATTGAGAAACCATTGATATTTTTGGACACGACAGTCACTTCACCTTTTGTTTTTTTGGTGTCTGGTCGCACAAATTTGTTCTTTGCTGAGGATTTTATTTGGTAATCCTTTTTGCTTTTTGCGCTTTTCATTCTTTTCTTCTTCCCCAACTTTTTCCTAGACAATTCTTTTGAATTTTGATTTTGAAGTCCAACAGAATTCCCTAATTTTTTCCTAAGTCAATTTCTTTCAAGCTTTTTCCTTTTTGACTTAACGGGCTTTCTTTATTTTCTATTTTTCAACCATTCTTTTCTTTTCTTTGAACGAGTCGTGTGATCCTAAGTATTTTGACTTTCCGAAAAGTGGTGATTACCTTGTTATTTGGTTTTTGAGGGATAACCATTATGGTATCATCATCTTTTGTCCTCCTGGAGAGTGAAGGATAACCATTGTGGTTGATCCTTAAATTCACACTCCTGATGAGATTTGAATGCTCGATCAGATTAACTAAACACTACCCTTCCCCTGGGTTAAAAATGAGGGTTTTTTCCTAACTAGAAAAGAAACTCCTACTTCAAGGCTCATAAGGGCTAACGAGGGTTTCACTCCCTTATATCTCTGGTGTTTAGGAATTAAAACAATGCATGTACATCATCAACATGGTTCTATTCAAAAGCATGCTGACCAGAGACTTTTGGTTTTTAAATTATCGTCATCCTCCCTCCAATCTTTACCTAAGAAAAAGACTAGTACAATTGGTAACATAATGTAAGAAATATCTTTTTTGAGTGAAAACAAATGGATGAGTGTAAACAAATGGATTACTTCAAGATGAACATACTCATTGAATTAAATTAATATTCAAAAACAAACAAGTTCATTCATGCAAACAATGTTTAAGCAAACAAGAAAAATTACAAATGGAAAATGCAGTAAAGAACACGATGATTGCCATTGTAGAGGAGACTTGACTCCGTCTGGAGTTATTGATTCCGAAGACTTTCTGCAGTCTTGACATCACTGAGTCAACAGATCCCCATTCTTAACTGGTGTGAACATAATAGTCCTTGAATCAATAAAATATTGAACTTCACCTCTGAATGACACAGAATCTTATATTGATTGGCTAGGTTCCTCGTTTTGGTAACCACACTTGACGTTGGGATTAAATCCCTCGGGATAAGGAGAAAAAATAAGAACAAACAGCTTGGTTTCCACTAAGGAAAGTTAGCGTAAATGCGAAAATAATTAACCATAAGGCATAAGAATTGTTTCAAACACTCTTGTCTACTTCTTGTCGTTGCACCCCAAAATTTTACCTCCTATTTTCTTCAAGACACTCTTTTAAAGGCCTCAAGTAATCAAAGCTACTCAGGAATTGACTTGTCAAACCTACTCATAAGCAATGGGTTCACAAATAGGGTTTCAACTTGCACAAGGAAGAATTGGTTTTAAAGGTCTCAAGTGGTTTTAATGGTCCATCATAGGTATTCAACAATTCTCATGTCAAGTTTCAAGTCCTACATCACAAGATTGCTCAGTCAATGGCTTAGATGATTGAAAATCAACTTTATTGGGTAAAAAGTCAACTATGGTCAACATACAGTCAAACTTCAATATTTTTGGTCAACATCAACATTTTGAAGTCATATTCATCATTTGATCAAGGATTGGTCATTATTCTTCAAGGAAAGCTCTCAAATCATCAAATGTCAAAATTTTCCAAATTAGGGTTTCCTTAGGAGAAGTTAATTGATCTTTCACTAAGCATAACATTCACATGCTTCATCAACTTTTCCCCAACCGAAATTTTTTTTGAAGGAAATTCAATTATCTACAAATTTTTACTTATGCTCAAGTCCACAAAATGCTTCATTTGAAAGATATGAGCTAATACATTACAAGTCATCTTCAAAAGTCAACAAAAGACACTTTTTGTCAAGGCAACTTACATCAAGATAAAGTCTCCAAATGCAAAAATGATCAAAAGAGAAATTGTAGAGAACATCTTGAGCTTTTCAAAAATTCATAGTTCACCTTCAAAAGATTAAAATTGAGAAAGTTATCAGCTTCACAAGTTGGGAAATTTTCAGGAAATGCATGAAATGCAAAATGGGCAAACTTGAAGTTTTGAACTTATGACCTAACTTTTAGGGTTTCAAACATGTCTATGACCTTATGAAAGACTCCTAAGCTCACTCATAACTTTCCCTATATTTTATTTTGATTTGATTTATATTTATTTTGATTTTATTGGAATAAATGCAAAATAAATTAAAAGAGGTACAAGATAATTGTGCCAGGCGCATGAGGGGTCTCTTAAGGCCTAATACAACCCAAAATAACTCACAAAACATGCCAAAACTGTGCAAGGCCATGAGAAGGAAAGAAATATCTTCTTTTAGAAATTTTTTAAGAAAAATTGAAACACCATAATGCCATTGGATGCATGCCACAAATTTTAACCTAATATGATACCTCCTATATACACAAGCTTCAGATCTCAAACATACACACGCAACTACCTCCAAAGTCAGGGTTCTTTCTCACGAAAATTCAAAAGAGAAGTGCAAATAATATCTCACATTCTCAGCCATTTTGCATCCAAACAAAATCCAACAATCCATTCTTGATGTCCCCAAGAGTCTCCAGGATCCAAGATCAAGCTAAAGCACAGCCAGAACGAGCCACTCGATCTCACCGGTCTTGGTAAAATTCTCAAGATCGAATCCTTCAATTTATGCCTTATTAACTAATTTCATGTGTTCATATATGTTTGTGTGCATCATTAGAACATATCTAATTCATAACATGTGAGCTGTAGCACAGGAACAAGTTTGTGCCATTTCTAGGGCAGCGCAAACTGAAACCTTCAAATCTCTGCATATAGACATTTTCAGATTAAGAGAACCCCGCCAATGAATTTGCAGTATTTGATTTAGTAGGGTAGGATAATTTTGGCCTTTCAAATTTTACGTTTTTGCAGGTTTGGTGTTTTGGGACGGTTGGAGAAGACGATTGGAGGTTGACTCCGATATCCTTGAGTTTTGTTTAATTCTGGTAGGGTTGGTGTTGTACAACAAGGCATCCTAAATGGTTGGTCCAAACAACAGGGGCCCACCTGTTTTGACTGCATTTTTTAATTTTAAAATTTAACTTGTTTTTACTATATACTTATTCATTTGTATTTACTTACCGGATGTAATAACCTCCCCAGCGGTAAGTGTGTGTATGTGTTAAAGCGTTGGTATGCGAGGGCATGGGTTCGATCCATGCCCCTAACATATTATTTTTCAATACTTTGATATTCAGATCCCATTCCAACCAAGTTCAAGCGTGCACGATGTACCTCATATCCTTACCATCAGATCTCAAGATTCCATATCTAACGCCTCAGATGCATGCCCCTCATCATGAACCTTCCAAGATCATCCTCACCAGATCTAGCGCAACAATCTGGGCTCATTGTTGGGCCTAGGGATTTCTGATTCACACCCCCAATTTACTTGTATTTCAAGCCCACTTCATTTTCTTTTTTTTTTAAATATTTTTTTATTTATATAATTAACCTCTTTTAAAAATGATTTTATTTAATCTGAAAAAATCACAAAATCATAAAAATTAGCTTTAGGGTTTTGATTAATTAATTTAATTGTTTTAAATAAAATTAATTTAATCACACTTTGTTTTATTTTATTAGTTTGTAAATTAATTAGAATTAGGTTTAAATATCATTTTTTTCACTATAAACATTTTTCTAAACAAAAACACCAAAAATACTTTTCTAAAACTTAGAAATTTTTTAGGTTTTAATACTTTCCCTTTTTTACCACAATCTTTGCGCGTTTATCTATTTTCACATTGTTACTTTCATAATCATGTAATTGTTAAGGGGTGTAATATTTTAAAATTAGGGTTTACTTTATTTTTTTTCTCCCATTTTATGGTTTGTACTCTCCATCCCCGAAGCATTGTAATAGCGTAGTTTTTATTTCCCGCATTTTTACTTTCCGCACTTATGTATGAATGTATGTATATATTTAACTACTGTTTTAATAGAATTGTAGGGCAAAGACTAAAATCAAACGCTAGATAACCATAAATCCAAGATTAAAATAACTGAAACATAGCATACTTCGCACACGCGCACCTCTAGGGTGACCCTCACTTGTTTCCTCGGATAAAATATTCATATCCCTCGAACGTGGGATGCTTTAGAAAAGACCTTTTAGTTAAAAGGTCGTAGTCCCTCGATGACCCTTCGATGCTTCCTCGGTAAATGATCTTAGTCCATTACAACAATTGTTAAAGCATCCTACAAGTTGCCTTTGTGATTGTATGATGACCCACGTCGATCCCTCAAACATCCAATGATAGTGCATCCTACTAACTAATGGTAGGTTAGCACTATCTAAAGGAAAAGAAAAATAACAAAGACTTTTCGAGTAGGTAGATAGCTCGTAGTCGCTTGCTCACAAACAGAAACATTTTTTCACACATACACTATTTTCTAAAATATTTTCAAAACAAACACTTTGTATGCATTCTCAACGATACGAGAATTATTACAAAGTTTTCCGCACTTAGGCATTTTCAAAATATTTTCAAACTTACATATTCACAAGGCATTTTCAAAGTGAGCTAGCGATTAAGATTCCTTAGATAACTATGGATGAAAATGGTGCTAATACCTTCCCTTTTAATAACCTACCCCTCTTACTTAGAAAAATTCTCAAAAGGTATTTCCTATTCTTTTCACTCTTTCCTCTATTGGATAAAAGAAAAGTCGGTGGCGACTCTTGCTATCCGTAACATTTGTGAAACCTAAAAGTCAGTTCTCCCACCGTATTACAAAACTGGCGACTCTGCTGGGGATAACTAAAAGTGGGGTTACCTTAAGAGTTAGATCACATTTTAAATTTTTTGCTTGCTTGATTTGTATGCTTTATATTTCAGGGTTTTGGTAGGGTTATTTTTGTAAAGATCCTATACCCGGATATGGGGCATTTTAGGTAAGTAGAAATAGACTATGAAAATTATACGATGTATACCGATACGGTTGAAGAGATGGCTATGTTAGTGTGACACATTGCATGGTGTCGGTGTTCCTTGAGTTAAGTCAAGGAGAATGCTAGGATGCCGCGTGGTGTCATAAAGCACTAATTGACCGTAGAACCTTAGTTGACACAACTTAGCCTTTATAAAGTAGTGAGATGGCCGACTTTGGTGCAGACTAAAGTTTGTTGATACTCGATACTACACTCATTGAGTTCAGACTCTCAGGATATTTTGATCGCAAATCAGATGCTTGTGCTGAAACAATGTCCGGGAGAAAGATCAGTGATATTGAGGCTCCTAGAACCCGGTTACTTCTTTTAGGACAGGTTGAGCTAACTAAAACTTCAAGAGGGTACTTACCTACAAACTCCATGCAAGCTTAAACCTAAGGCCTTGTGTGTTTTGTTTGTGTATGATTAGTTGTTAGAACATGACATCATAACATCATGACATCATACCATATCATTTTCACTAACCATTTCAAGGACCGTGAGATTTATCGTTATTCTTTGTTGTAGGTTAAGGCCTCCGCTCGTAGAAACACTATCCGTATCAACTTTTTAAGGGTACCTCCTCAGCTTAAGGAGTTAGTCTCAAGGGTTCCTGAAAATTCTCCATTCATCAAAAGGCATGGTCGATTACTCAGTCTGGTTACCCTAAGTTTTGACGAAGACATGATGAGTGTTCTATTCAAGTTATTTTACCCTGCACATCACTGCTTCACCTTTCCAGATTATTGGTTAGTACCCACAATGGAGGAGTTATCTCAATTACTGGGAGTACTTGTTCTTGATCAAAAACCCTTCACCAGTTTAAAGGAAGCTCTGAAACCAGAAGTTATTGCAGAAGCCTTACATCTGAAGCGGTTTGTCATCATATCTAATTGGGAAACGAGAAGTGGAGTCAAAGGTTTTATGGCTTAATTAATGATAGAGAAGGCTCAACTATTTCTGGATGCTATGATTTTTCAGGCTTTCAAGGAGATCCTGGCTTTGTTAATCTATGGATTGGTACTGTTCCCTAACCCAGACCAACTCATAGATGTGAACTCCATCAAGATATTTCTTGCACGTAATCCTGTTCCTACCTTGCTCGAAGACATTTTGTATTCTCTTTACACTCGTACTATAAAGAGGAGAGGAACTCTCATGTGTTATATACCTCTGTTATCCAGATGGTTTATTTTGCACCTTCCCCGCTCGATAATGAAGAATGAACAAGTTTTGAGGTGGTCACAAAGAATAATGTCACTTTCTCATGCAGACATTTATTGGTATTCCCGATCTCGTGAGGATATCACTATTATTAGTAGATGTGGGGAATTCCCTAATGTCCCACTCCTTGGCATTAGGGGAGGTATTACTTACAAACCATCTCTTTCTCTACGTCAGTTTGGTTATGCTCGAAGAGATGGTCCTCATGACGCACTTATCCAGGGTATTATGTTTGATTACGAAAATGATGCTCAAGGTTATCATCAAAGGTTTAATCATTCTTAGGGTATGGTAAAAAATATTGAATTTAAGGCTTTAGGACAAAATAAATCCATCCCTCTAGACCCCTATCTCAAATGCGTACAAGCTTGCACTCAAAATATCATGATGCCATATATAGCTGTCCTACCAGTGATCATGGAGCCTATTATCGAAGGAGACGTTTCTCGCACCATCCTCCATCCAGACATGCCCACTGACCTTGAAAAATTGCAGAATTCCAGGATTCAACTCAAATAATAATGGGACACCTTTGAGACTCAATTTTATGCAAGTGAGAATAAAGTGTTGGAGCTCACAAAGCAACTTCACGAGGAGAAGAGTCTTAATGCATACATCAACATGAAGAGGAAGCGTCCATTGGAAGCTTGAGTCTTAGGTCTTAGGAGTTTACTTTTTGTCTCTTTGAGACCTTATTGTTTTCATTGTAAGCCTAAGAACAAATTGTAATTTTGAACTTACTAATAAAAATCTTTATTTTTGTTTCCTCTTGGTTAGAAAATTTAAATCTCCTAAGGTCCTTGAAAATTTTCATTTACATATGATGCATCATTACATAACAGGTTTTTCATACAAGTTTCTCATCTACTTACTGTTTATTTTAGTATAAGATGGCCCTCGAACAAACTGTCAAGGATCTCCAGGCTCAGCATGCACAATTTCAAGAGACTCTTCTGAATCTGGCACAGGGGCAGAAATATCTGATGGCGCTCGTCGCCAAGAAAAAGAAGACTAAGAATCCGACTGTTATCCTTAATATAAGGAGAAGGTTCAAAGGTCCTGCTCAACCAGTTCAAGTGGATGATGTTTCCTCTGAGGAAGACGACAACCAGGAAGAAGATGGTAGAAGCATCAAGCATGAAGGAAGGAATGACCAGTGTTATGAGAATGTTCATAAAGATGATGACTACTCTGATGAATAGTACCCCCCTGCAGATGACAAGTACAAGTAGTTGGAAGACCGACTCAAGGCTATGGAAATCTAGAAGGTGCCTGGATTAGATTTTGGAGAACTAGGTTTGATCCTGGGGGTGGTCATCCCTCATGAGTTCAAGGTCCCCGAATTTACAAAATATGATGGGGTCTCTTATCCCAAACTTCATCTGAGGTTGTATGTTCGAAAGATCCAACCTCACACTACTGACAGGAAATTATGGGTCCATTTATTTCAAGACAGTTTATCCGGCACTCAACTTGAATGGTTCTATCGGCTCGAAGGAACCAACAGTCACACATGGGAAGACTTGGTTGCTTCTTTCTATAATAAGTATCAATATAATGATGACCCGACACCGACTCAAGTGAAACTGTAAAATATGTCCATGGGCTCGAATGAAGGGTTCAAGGAATATGCACAAAAATGGAGAGATTTGGCTGGAATGGTGCAAAATCCCTTGTCTGATCAGGAGCTGGTAGATATGTTCATGGGAACTTTGACATGCCCCTTCTTTAATCTGTTAATTGGAAGCTCCTCGTCTGGTTTTACGGAGTTGATTCTGATAGGAGAAAGAGTTGAAAGTAGTATCAAGAGTGGGAAGATTCTGATGGTTACATCTTCTAATGTTGTGAAGAATCCATTTGGTAGTAAAAAAGAAACCAATGTTGTCTATGGACAGAAGAGCCATTGTAAAAATGAACGCCATCAGTCTAAGGGAACAATATTAATCTCTAATCCGACGCCCATTCAACAATAACAACAAGGTAACCGACGAAGGCCAGACGCTCTGTTAAGATAATTTACCCAGATCGGCATGCCTTCATTTAAAGAATTATAACATTTGTTAAAGGCTAAACTCATTTCACTGCGGGATCCTCCTCAGAATCCCAACACATCCTCTCCAAAGTACAATACAAATGTGAGGTATGCATATCATTCGAACAGTCCTGAGCATGAAACCAACAATTGTTGGGCCATGAAGAGCAAGATTCAGGATATGATTGATAATAAGGAAGTAGAATTCGATCCTCTGGAGACTCCAAACGTGATAATTGCACCTATGCCGAAGCATGGCAAAGGCATAAGTGTTGTTGAAGATGTTCTGTATGTTACCTCTGTAAGTGATGCGGTTACTCCTCTCTCGACAATCAAAAAGAATGTGTTACAGGCCGGTTTATTTACGGGTTGTTTTAAAGGATATTAGTACTGTGCAGTCCAAGCCAATGGTTGTGGATTACTAAAGGAAGGCGTTCAACGCCTGATGGATGAACATGTAATTTTGATTGGGAATGTTCTGAATTTGTGCAATGATTTGTCTGTCGTATCTAGTACTCCTTTCGGGATCACTTCCAAGGGACCTGTAAGGATTACCGCTAATCCAAAAGCTGCTCCTTTAATCATTACAACACTTGGTCCCATCCCATATTCCTCGGAAAAGGATATTCCATGAAATTATGGGTCTTACGTTTATTACCTATGCATTAAACAAGAGTATGATGATGAAGATGATGAAGAGGATGATCCCAGCATTGTGAATATTGCGGGGTCCAACAAGTTTACTAGAAGTAGAAGGATTTTCTCCCTAGAAATATCTCCACCTATTCATGTCATAATCACCAAGTCAACTGCCGAGGCTTGGGGTAAAGAGCCAATGATAGAGCCTGCCCAGATGGAGGCAAAAAAAGAAACTACAATCAAGCACAACTCTGGACAAGATTCGGAAGAAGTTTTGAATATCATCCACAAGAGCGACTATAAAATTATTGAACAGTTGGGGCAAACCCCATCCAAAATCTCCATGCTATCTTGGTTGTCGTGTTCTGAAGCCCATGCGCATACTTTAGCAAAATTCTTGAGCACTTCTCATGTGTCGCAAGAAATCTTGGTTGATCAGTTTGGAAGTTACGTGGCTAGTTTGATAACTAATAATGGATTAGGCTTCTCTGATGCTTACCTGTCTCCGGAGGGAAGAAATCATGATAGGGCCCTATACATCTCCATTGAATGCAGGGGCACTACATTGGCTCATGTATTGATTGATAATGGCTCTTCACTAAATGTTCTTTCGAAAGGCGCTCTTGACATACTAGATTGTGAAGGGATTGTAATGAAACCCAGTAACATCATAGTTCGAGCCTTTGACGGGTCCAAAAGAATGGTGCATGGATAAGTAGACCTCCCAATCAAAGTGGGTTCACAGATATTTGAGTCCACCTTCTATATAATGGACATCTGGACATCCTCTTCTTGTCTATTGGGATGCCCCTGGTTCCATGGGGTAGGTGATGTTACCTACACCTTGTACATAAACTAAAGTATCTGGTAAAAGGAAAGGTTGTTATTGTCTGCGGAAGAGGAATACATGGTCATCCATCTGAATTCATTCTTATACATGGAGATGGACGGGGAATTTATCGAGACTCCCTGTCAGACCTTTGAAGTGATTTCCCCTGCTACTGTTAAATATGTTTCTGCCATTCCAAAGATCACCAAGACTCGGCACAAGATGGCTTCCTTGAAAGATGCCAAAGCTGCTATAGAAGAAGCTGGTTGTAGTATTCGGGGCCAGCATCCTGATATCCCTTATAAATCTGGAAAGTATGGTTTGGGCTTTATTGCATAAGGTTAAAGGGTTGTTCGTCATGCTTGGGCTGGAATACCTCCGTTCCGTATCAGTAACAATGTATTCAATGCTATAGAGGATGCCGACAGTGATTGTGATTTCGACAGATGGATATTCCCTACCATTGGTGACAGAGTTGATAATTGGAAGGCATAAGACATCTTCCCTATCTCCTATAGTCAGGAGTAATAGCTATATTCCAGACTTATTGATTTTAAAAAAATATTTTGGTTATGTAATAAAACAATGACTTTAAACCTTGTGTTTTACACGGGGCATAATGGTTCATTTGTTAAGGGTTGATAATTCATAAACATTGTTCATTCAATAAAAACATTGGACGTTTTGCATTCGAATTTGGTGGTCTCTGTTTTTATTTTATCTTATTGCATTTTCAAATAGCTATGTGTTATTACACACACCCACACACTACATTGCAGATCCTTATCCACTATGGATCTCATTGATAACAATTCTGCTATTGACATTTATGACTTCAAAAATCCGATCTACCAAGTCGAGGATGAAGGTGAGAAAGATTGTGAAATACCTGGAGAACTTGCCAGACTCTCAATACAATAAGAAAATGCTATCCAACCACATGAATATCCGGTCGAAGTTATAAACTTGGGTACCGAGACATACATGAAAGAAGTCAAGATAGGCGCCAACTTAGAGAGCAGTTTCAAGATCAAGTTAATCCAGATGTTGCATGAATATGTTTAAATATTTTCTTGGTCATACAAAGACATGCCAGGAATTGGTACTGATATTGTGGTTCACCGTATGCCGATGAAAGAGGGTTGTTCTCCAATCAAGCAGAAGGTTCGTCGCATGCATCCCGAGATGTCCAAAAATATCAAGGCTGCGGTTTTGAAGCAATTCAACACGGGTTTCTTAGCAGTGACATCATATCCTTAATGGGTTGCTAATGTTGTTCTGGTTCCAAAGAAAGATGGCAAGGTACGTATGTGCGTTGATTACAGGGATCTGAACAGGGAAAGCACCAAAGATGACTTCCCACTACCATATATTGATATTTTGGTCGACAACACCGCTCAACACAAGGTATTCTCTTTCATGGATGGTTTCTCGGGTTATAATCAAATGAAGAGGGCGCTTGAAGACATGGAGAAAACTACCTTCGTCACTCAGTGGGAACTTCCTGTTATAAGGTTATGCCTTTTGGGTTAAAAAACTTCGGGGCAACTTATCAGCGTGCCATGGTAGCCTTATTTCATGACTTGATTCACCGCAAGATAGAGGTCTACGTCAAAGACGTGATAGAAAGATCATAGACTGAAGAAGAGCATCTCGATCATCTTCATAAATTGTTTGAAAGACTAAATAAGTACAAGCTAAGGTTAAATTCAAACAAGTGCACTTTTGGGGTGAGGCCCGGTAAACTCTTGGGTTTCATCATCAACGGTAAAGGTATTGAGGTTGATCCTGCCAAAGTTAAAGCTATTCAATAAATTCTGGCTCCCCGTACCGAGAAGGAAGTCAGAGGTTTTTTAGGATGGTTGAATTACATTGCCGGTTTCATTTATCATTTGACTGCTACCTGTGAACCAATCTTCAAGCTGCTGAAGAAAGATCAAGTAGTAAGTTGGAACGACGACTGTCAAATAGCCTTTGATAAAATCAAGGAGTACTTACAAGAACCTCTGATTCTGATTCCACCGGTTGAACGGAGGCCTCTAATCATGTACCTAACAGTGCTAGAGAACTCAATTGGGTGTGTAGTTGAGCAGCATGATGAGTCTGGTCGAAAAGAGCATGCAATATACTACCTTAGCAAAAAGTTTACCGACTATGAAACAAGATATTCATTTCTCGAGAAAACTTTCTACGCTTTGGCATGGGATGCTCTCCTACTAAGACAATATATGTTGACCTATACTACCTTGTAGATCTCTAAAATGGATCACATCAAGTACATATTTGAGAAGCCAACTCTCTCCGGAAGAATAGCCCGATGGAAAATGGTCTTAGAAGAATACGACATTCAGTACACCACTCAAAAAGCAATCAAAGTAAGTGTACTGGCAGATCATTTCGCACATCAAGCTGTAGATGACTATTAGTCTATGAATTTTGAATTCCCAAACTAGAACATTATGCTAGTTACAAATTATAAAGAACCTGGACCGTATGAAGGACGTGAGCCAGAATCCCGATGGACTATGGTTTTCAATGGAGCTTCCAATTCACTTGGAAATAGAATCGTTGTTGTAATTATCTCTCCTCAGGGTTGTCACACGCCTTTCACTGCCAGACTTTGCTTTGATTACACCAATAATATGGCTGAATATGAAGTGTGCATCATGGGAATTAAAGTTGCTATTAACCTGATAATCAAGTTCTTAAGCGTATATGGAGACTCAGCCCTGGTGATCAGTTAGGTCAAGGGGTAATGGGATATGAAGCATATGAATCTTATCCCTTACCGAGAACATGTGCTAACCTTGATTCAGTATTTTGAGGAGATTACGTTTGAGCATATACCAAGATAAGAGAATCAGTTGGCAGATGCATTGGCTACCATGTCATCCATGTTCAAGGTCAGATGGTACAATGAGGCTCCCAGAATCACCATTGAAAGATTCAACAAACTGGCACACTGCTATGAAATTGGTATTGACAGAGTAGAAGAAAAACCTTGGTTTCATGAAGTGAAAAGGTACCTTGAGGCTCAAGAATATCCTGAAGGGGCGTCGATCATTGACAAGAAGTTCCTACGGAGGTTCTCGGATAAGTTTTTCTTGAGCAATGGAATTTTATACAAGCGTAATCATGATTCAACTCCGCTTCGTTGTTTGGACAAAAAGGAAGCAGAAGAGATTATGTAAGATATGCACGAAGGCGCCTTTGGTACTCACTCCATTGGGCATACTATGGCTAAAACTATTTTGAGATAAGGTTTCTATTGGTAGACTATGGAAACCGACTGTCACCACTACTCGAGAACTTGCCATAAGTTCCAGATCTACGCTGATAAAGTTCATGTGCCTCCAATACCTATGAATGTCATGACTGCTCCGTGGCCATTGGCAATGTGGGGTATTGATATGATCATAGAAATTAAGCCTACCACCTCTAATGGACATCGCTTCGTCCCCGTCACCATTGATTACTTCACAAAGTGGGTCGAAGCAGCCTCGTTCGCCTCTATTACTAAGAATATGGTTGCCCGATTCATAAAACATAACCTCATATGTCGGTATGGCATCCCCGAGAGGATTATCACAAACAACGATACTAATCTCAACAACATTATGATCACTGAACTCTGCATGCAGTTCAAGATCAAGCACCACAACTCTTCTCCATATCGACCAAAGATGAATGGCGCAGTGGAAGCTGCCCATAAAAACATAAAGAAGATAATGCAAAAGATGGTTGTGACTTACAAAGACTAGCATGAGATGTTACCATTTGCTCTTCATGGCTATCGCACTTAAGCGCGAACATGAACTGGGGCAACCCCATTCTCTATGGTCTATGGTATGGAAGTTGTCCTACCTGTTGAAGTTCAGATTCCCTCGCTGAGAATTATGAAAGATGAACACTTAGACGAAGATGGGTGGATTCAGTCCAAGCTAGACCAGTTGAATTTGATTGATGAGAAGAGGCTTGCGGTTGTCTATCACGGTCAAATGTATCATAAATGTATGACCAAGGCATTCAACAAGAAAATCAAGCATCAGGTAAATCAGGCTGGTGACTTGGTAATAAAGCGCATCATTCTACTAGAAGGTGATCCCAGGGGCAAATGGACTCCCACCTACTAAGGGCCATTTATGATTGAGAAAATATTTTATGGCGGTGCTATGATATTGACCACCATGGACGGTGAAGACTTCCCGCACCTTGTGAATGCGAACATAGTCAAAAGATACTACGCATGAAAACGACCCGCTAGGTTGACTGGCCTAGGAAAAAATAATGGCATCCTGGCGAACCAAAAGAGTTAGGGAAAAATTTATATATATATATATATATATATATATATATATATATATATATATATATATATATATATATATATATATATATATATATATATATATATATATATATATATATATATATATATATATATATATATATATATATATATATATATATATATATATATATATATATATATATATATATATATATATATATATATATATATATATATATATATATATATATATATATATATATATATATATATATATATATATATATATATATATATATATATATATATATATATATATATATATATATATATATATATATAATATTATACACCTGGTAAGTTGAAAACCTGAAAAGGCGGCTTTGGTAAAAAAGGGTATCCTGGTGGACTGAAAACCAGAAAGGGCGGTCCATGAAAAAATTAGGGATTAAAGCGTACGACTATGTCCCCATTGGATCACTTACAATAAGCTTTATTACCAAAGTAAAAGTTCAAATGGTACAAATCAGTTCAATCAACTTCTTCTGACAACAAGGGATGAGATGCTTGAAGACATAAGGGCAATATCATAGTTGGAATCTGATGAGATCATTTCCATATAGCTATATGTTTTGTACTCTTTTCGTTTCACGATAATTCCATCTTACTAGGATTTATGTCTCTTTGTACAAAATCGTCTGTTTGTGGGCAAACTTTCAATAGAAATACAAACTTCAAAATTCAAACTTTTTGAATGAGCATATGCATATGAGTACGATTAACATTCAACAAATATATGCATAAAAACGGGAATAAGCATTTACTCAAGACTCTAGAAGTTGGGATAGTGTTCAAGCTGTCCACAAATCCCCACATACTTATTCGGTACTTCTTCCAGTTGAAAACGAGCGTAGATTTATTCTAATACTTCTTCCAGTTGAAAACTGGCGTGGACATCTTCTGGCTCAGATTAAATCAAGCATAGATTTATTCTGATACTTCTTCCAGTTGAAGTCGGGCGTAGACTTAGTCTAATTTCTATAAACAGTTACTTTGGATGGAATCTATACGCCCATCTCCGACGACTCTCTGTCACCTCTATAAATGACATCTATAAGCCCATTCCCGGTACAATCAACCAACAATGTTACTTCACGCTCAGGCGAGGGCAAATTTTTGGGCACTTAAGTGTTCAATCATCTTCCACCTTCAAGTCACGAATGGCGGATATGCTAATCTAACTCTTCAAGTTTAAGAATATTGAACAGGGGTAGGTGTTGCACCCCAAAATTTTCCCTCCTATTTTCTTCAAGACACTCTTTTAAAGGCCTCAATTAGTCAAAGCTACTCAAGAATTGACTTGTCAAACCTCCTCCTAAGCAATGGGTTCACAACTAGGGTTTCATCTTACACAAGGAATAATGGGTTTTAAATGTCTCAAATGGTTTTCATGGTTCATAATAGGTCTTCAACAATGCTCGTGTCAAGTTTCAAGTCCTACATCATAAGATTGCTCAGTCAATGTCTTAGATGATTGAAAATCAGTTGTATTGGGTAAAAAGTCAATTATGGTCAACACACAGTCAAACTTCAAGATTTTTCGTAAACATCAAAATTTTAAAGTGATATTTATCATTCGATCGAGTTGTGATCATGATTCCTCAAGGAAAGCCCTCAAATCATTAAAGGTCAAATATTTTCCAAATTAGGGTTTCCTTAAGAGAAGTCAACTGAACTTTAACCAAGCATAACTTTCACATGATTCATCAACTTTCCCCCAACCAAATCCAATTTTAAGGGAAATTCAATTATCTACAACTTTTAAAATATGCTCAATTCAAAAAAATTCTTCATTTGAAATATATGAGCTAATACATTACAGGTCATCTTCAAAAGTCAACAAAAGACACTTTTTATCAAGGCAACTGACATCAAGATAAAGTCTCCAAATGCAAAAATGATCAAAAGATAAATTGTAGATAACATATTGAGATTTTAAAAAATTTCAAGATCACCTTCAAAAGATGAAAATTGAGCAACTTATGAGTTGCACAAGTTGGAAAATTTTGAGGAAATGTGTGAAATGCAAAATGGGCAAACTTGAAATTTTGAACTTATGACCTAACTTTTAGGGTTTCAAACATGTCCATGACCTTACGAAAGACTCGTAAGCTCACTCATACCTTTCCTTATATTTTATTTTTATTTATATTTATTTTGTTTTTATTCAAATAAATGCAAAATAAATTAAAAAAGGTACAAGATAAAGAAATGTCTTCTTTTGGAAAGTTTTGAAGCAAAATTGAAACTCCATAATGCCATTGGATTCATGCCACAAATGTTCACCTAATATGATACCTCGTATATACACAAGCTTTAGATCTCAAACATACACACACATTTGCCTCCAAAGCCATGGTTCTTGCTCACGAAAATTCAAAAGAGAAGTGCAAATCATATCTCATGTTCTCACCCATTTTGCATCCAAACAAAATCCAGCAATCCATTCCTGAAGTCCCCATGAGTTCTCCAGGATCCAAGATCAAGCCAAAGCAAAACCAGAACGAGCCACTCGATCTCATCGGTCTTGGTAAAATTCTCAAGATTGAATCCTTCAATTTACGCCTTATTAACTAATTTCATGTGTTCATATATGTTTGTATGCATCATTAGAATAGATTTAACTCATAACATGTGAGATGTTGCACAGGAACAAGTTTGTGCCATTTCTAGGGCAACGTAAACTGAAACTTTTAAATCTCTGCATATAGATATTTTTAGATCAAGAGAACCCCACCAATGAATCCGTAGTATCTGATTTAGTAGGGTAGGATACTTTTGGCCTTTCAAATTTGATGTTTTTGCAGGTTTGGTGTTTTGGGACGACCAGAGAAGATGACTATAGGTTGACTCCAGCATCCCCGAGTTTTGTTTAATTCCGAGAGGGCTGGTGTGGCACAACGAGGCATCATGAATCGCTTGTCCAAACAATAGGGGGCCACCTGTTTGACTACATTTTTTAAATTTAAAATATAATTTGTTTTTACTATATATTTATGCATTTGTATTTACTTACCAGATGTAATAACCGCCCCAACGGTAAGTGTGTGTGTGTGTGTGTTAAAGCGTTGGTATGCCAGGGCATGGGTTCGATCCCTGCCCCTCGCATATTATTTTTCAATACTTAGTTATTTCATATCCCATCCCAAAAAGGTTCAAGTGTGCATGATGTACCTCATATCCTGATCATCAAATCTCGAGATTCCAGATCTAACGCCTGAGATACATGCCTCTCACCATGAACCTTCAAGGATCATCCTCGCCAGATCCAACACAACAATCTGGGCTCATTGTTGGGCCTAGGGATTTCTGATTCACGCCCCCAATTTACTTGTATTTAAGGCCCATTTCATTTTCTTTGTTTTTTAATATTTGTTTTATTTAGATAATTAACCTCTTTTGAAAATGATTTTATTTAATCAGAAAAAATCACAAAATCATAAAAAATTAGATTTAGGATTTTGATTAATTAATTTAAATTTTATAAATAAAATTAATTTAAGTTAATCACACCTTATATTATTTTATTAGTTTGTAAATTAATTAGAATTAGGTTTAATTATCATTTCTTTCACTATAAAACATTTTTCTAAACAAAAACACCAAGCATACTTTTCTAACACTTAGAAATTTTTTAGCTTTTAATAGTTTCCCTTTTTTTTCACAATCTCCGTGCGTTTATCTATTTTCGCATTGTTACTTTCATAATCATGTAATTGTTAAGGGAGGTAATAGTTTAAAATTAGGATTTACTTTATTTTCCCCCCATTTTAGGGTTTGTACTCCCCATCCCCGAAGCATTGTAATAGCGTATATTTAATTTCCCACATTTTTAATTTCCGCACTTATATATGAATATATATATATATATATATGTATATATTTAAATGCTAGTTTAATAGGATTGTAAGGAAAACACTAAAAGCAAACGCTAGATAACCATAAATCCAAGATTAAAATAACTTAAACATAACATACTTCGCACACGCGCACCTCTACGGTGACCCTCACTTGTTGCCTCAGATAAAAACAATCATGTACCTCGAACATGGGATACTTTAGCAAAGATCCTTAGGTTAAAAGATCATAGTCCCTCGATGAACCTTCGATGTTTCCTCGGTAAACAATCTTAGTCCCTTACAACAATTGCTAAAGCGTCCTACGAGTTACCTTTGTGACTGTACGATGACTTAAGCTGGTCCCTCAAACATCCATTGATAGGGCTTCCTACTAACTAATGGTAGGATAACATAATCTAAAGGAAGAGGAAAAGAACAAAGACTTTTTAAGTAGGTAGATAGTTCGTAGTCGCTTGCTCACAAACAAAAAGATTTTTTCACACATACACTCTTTTCTAAAACGTTTTCAAAACAAACACTTTGTATGCGTTCTCAACGATACGAGAATCATTACAAAGTTTGTCGTACTTAGGGATTTTGAAAATATTTTAAAACTTATATATTCACAAGGAATATTCAAATTGAGCTAGCGATTAAGAGCCCGTAGATAACTACGGATGAAAAGGGTGCTAATACATTCCCTTTTCATAGCCTACCCCCTACTCAGAAAATTTTTCAAAAGGTTTTTACTTTTCTTTTCACCCTTTCCTTTATTGGATAATAGAAAAGTTGGTGGAGACTCTTGCTATCCGCATCATTTGCGATAAAACCTAAAAGTCAGTTCTCCCACCGTATTACACTTGTCCCTCTTCCTTCCATGTTGTTGATGTCTCTGTCGATAGCTAAGGATGATACTAGTTCTGATTAAACATCTGATTCTCATAACTTGAAAATGGTCGCTGGAGCGAAACCTTTGGGAGTACAGGTTGTGGTTGACGTGACCTAGGACCCGAGGCAGAACCTTGAATATGAGAAGGCGTAACCATCTTCCCTGTAGTAGCTGGGGTATGATTAATTTGTAAGCTCAGACCATTCGAAGTAAACTAAATTTCCCATGCATCAAGAAAATCACAGACTTTGTGTTTCAATGCCTTGCAGTTCTCAACATTATGACCAGGTGCCCCAGAATGAAACTCACACCTAGCATTACTATCATAATCAAGTGGAAGCTTTTTGGAAGGAGGACCAAAACTACAGAGCTCAACCAACTGGAAACTGAGAAATCGAGGAAGTAACTGAGCGTACATTATTGGAATGGGATCAAAATGCCTTTCAGGCTGCTTCTGTCTTTGTTGAGGAGCCTTTCCCCTTATATTCACTTGGGGAACAGAAGCCAGCTATTGACGGGAAGACCCTGTAACACAAGATTGTGGAGGAGATAAATGAATGACTCCATGAGTTGAAGGAGCCTCCAAAGTATGGGGAAGAATGAAAACTCTTGTTGTTGTAGCAGGTATATGATTGTCTTTCTTTCTCAACAGTGTCTTTAAAACTTCCATTACTAAACTTAGATGAGTCTTCAACTGATGGTTCTCCTCCTTTAGGAGTTCCTGTCCACTGACTAGAACCTTTATGTCCACCATAAATAACCCCGCCTGACCCTTCATCTGATCCAACTCCCCATGAAGTTATTCCATATCTTATCTCTGAGCACATAGCGGTGAGAAGTCAGGTTTACAGTTTTGAAGAGAATACCAAATCTGAATAAGGATCTCCAACTCTGAATACCTGTTATGAATTCATGAATATGCATGAGTGAATTAAATGCCATGTTCAATCACTTCTAAGGAGTCTCTATGCTTTTAACTTTGACTTTAAGTCAGTAAGAGATGGACAAACACAACATAAGCCACACAAGCATGGTTCCTTGAAAATGGAAATAACATGTGTGTTAAAATAGTGTTAGCATGCTATGTATGCAAGTGCCATAATATGGGGTCAAAGCTTCCACAACACTGGATACTTGCTATGCAGTTTCTGAATATGCCGAGAATACCAGGATCAAAGTTCCAGAACATAAACCACAATAACACATAGTCACCCATATAAATTTAGAACATAAACATAAGAACCACAAAGTCACCAACGGTACCTGTAAGATAAAAACCTCCCCCTTACGGGTGAAGTCTAGGTCAGGGTAAGGTCAAAAAGTAACTCAGAATCTTGAGTTCTCTTGAAAATACTAGTATCGTTACACCTACATGATAATGATAGTACCTCACTTGAACCTCATCTGATCATGGCACACATCACTGCACTAGTAGGATCTACATTCAGTAGTTGTCATGTCTCCACTCTATTCCTATGTGTTCCTAAGAGTTTATAACTCTGGCCTGGATACTGGGCCTTTAACCTCAATACTAACACCCACCCACCAAGAAAACACAAAAGATCCAGCACATCAGCAATAACTAGTATATGGAAAGCAGTAAAATGCAATGCATACATATGTAGACAAACATATACAAATGAGAAAGCTACAAAGCATAAAGATAAACACCCAATTAAAAAAACAACAAAAGCTAGGACTGACTCACGGGATGAACCAACATTTGGTCACTATTACCCCAATAAAGCTTCCAGCTGAAGCAATTGGGAAAATTATGAGATAAAATCAACAGAGTCACATCGAGTATTTATTTATCCCACATGAGGGAAAGGAAAACATCAAAGAAAACATGGAGAGAAATCATAATCTTGCTACCAAGAGATCGGGTACGGGAGTAGATTATGCATGGGGAAGGTATTAGTTCCCCTTACGTCTTTGGTACTCCAAGGGATCCACTCTTGTTGTTCTAATCAAAGGGTGTGTTCATATCTAAGCCTTACGAGCTAAGGAAAATGCATGTATGTAGATCTTATATACAAAGAAAAAGGTTTTATTATTCGTTCCTGTCGCGGTTGTGAACCTTTAGTGCCTACGTACCACCCTCTGTGCAACAGAGGATCAGGGCACTCGTAGTTCTCTTAGAAAATGCTTGTTGGTTTTCATTTTTTAAGTAGATAGTATTACATTCGCACTCCAGCAATTGACATAGTTCCACCTGACCATTGGGGAATTACACATCGTTTTTACGGAGAGGAAATATTACATCCTTTTAGAGAAAAAGTTTTCAAAGAAAAGCCCGAAGGTGGCCCGAAGGAAAAAAGGTTTGAATTGGTTTGTGTTTTTGGAGGGATGATAGCAAATGGATCCCACTAGATGGGCACTCACTATTTCTCTGCTTAATTGCAAAAGAGTTTGCAATTTGAACCGTAATAAATTCTGGAAGTGAAAGAAGAGCAAGATTTAGTCTAGACTGGTCGCTCTACCCCCCACAAGACTCAATTGTATACCATTCACATCTTCAACTATTAAGTGTTTTGAGTTTTCTTGAGAAAAGAAGTTTTTGTTTTTATCATGCAAAAGGGGAATGAAAAAGTCTACGGGAGACTAACAATCCTAATGTTGTCATGCAATGGTGGTCCTAAAGTTTGGGTACAAAAGGGAAACATCTACCTAAGTTAACATGCATGGTTTACAAACCTAATGTCTACCTTGAATCGAAAATGAAACAAGTGATCCTAAGGGAATATGCAATGGTGAACCCAAAAGAACAAGCAAAGGTGCAAGGAAATAAACACACAAAGATGCTAACAAGCATCAAACATGAGCTAACTCTACATGAAAATAAAGGTCGGTGAGTCGAAGGACCCTTCTTCCATTAGAATAACTCAGTGGCAAAGTCAAGTAATAACTAGAAGCATCAACATTAACAAATTTGAGCTAAGATATCACCAAAGAGATGACAAGGTATGGGGGATGATTGTGATCCATATCCACCTTTATTTGAATCAAGGACAAGAGACGAACAATTCAAAGCATCAATGTATGATGCAAGCTAAGAATGACCAAGGGACTTTAAAGTGTGAGGGCTGATTGTGAGCCCTATTGCTCCGTTTTTTATTGACTCGATTTCAAGTACAAAGTAAAAGGGGAGGGGAATTTCCTTCTTTGAGAACTTTAACAAAATTGTCTTCTTTGAGGACTTTAATCAAACACACAAAGTTGCCCCTTTTTGAGGTCTTTTGCACAAACTAGTAATTTCCCTTTTTTAGGTCTTTTTGCAAACAAGTAAATAAACAGTCTCATAATGCCTACGGGGGTAGGTCTTTCTAGATATTCATCTCTATTCCTACTTATTATGGCAAGGAATTTAAAAGCCAAGGCGGAATATAAACATAGAATAGGAAAAATACCAAACGAACAAAAATTCCGTAGCAAAGCTTATCAAAGCAAGAAACCCGAAGATCTATACGAAGCTTCACAAATCTAAAAAAAGAAGTCATAAATTGAATGCTCAGAAGAAGTGTCGTAGCATCATCAATGTGAAAATAAATCACAATCGACATCCGAATATCGAACAAATAATCCTAGATAAGATATAAGTCTTGACGAAAAAATGTATATTACAAATCTCAAGTAATCGAATAATCATGAATTAATTAATTGACTAAATGTAGATAGAAAATCAGAGTGAATCGCTCTTTCAAAGCACCTTCGGAAACTTGCAGAAATTCACAAAAAGAGTTAGTAACAACAACGAAATATAACAGAAGTTACATAATCACATCACAACTTGAATTGAAATTAAATAATGAAGAAATTAATTTCAAACAAGTATCAGAACCATAAAAAAAATCTGAGCAATAACATTTTGGTTCATGAAATACTCAAAAATTGAAATTAAAATCAACCAAACTCGATATCAATGTCAAGCATTCAACAGGTTAAAACTAAATATGCATCAAGCATAAATTTAATCACATTCAGTGTGCATTTTTCAATTCCAGACAGCATTGTATCAACTCATGGAATGCTCGAAAAAGTCGAATTAAAATCAATAAATCTCAACTCCAATAGCCAACAATCATCAAGTGATAGTTAAACATGCATGAACCGAGAATTAAAACAAAATTTGCAAGCATTTACTAATTTCGGGAAGCATTGTACCATGTATGATGTCCACTAAAAATTGATCGAAAAAGAATGTTTAATGCACAAAATAGCCAAACATCGATACTTTGAACGTTGCTCAAAATTCACAAGTAAATTGCAAATGTTAAATCAATATCGGTACAACGATTCTTGAACATCGAAACAAAGTTTATCAATGTGTCGATATCAATTAATCATCTCGAAAATAATTATCAACTCATGAAATTCCTCAATTATCAACAATTATTGAATCAGAATCAAGCTTCGATGCGTAAAATCAACAATTAACAACAATTATCGTGTTGATGCTCAAGAGATTTAAACCATTAAACAAATGTTTATCCGATTCCACAATTGTCCATAATTAAACTTTAAGAATCAATTAATCTCACAATTCAAAAATTCAATTCATGCTCAATCCTCAAAATCACTTCATTCAAAATAAATTAATCAATTAAGCACCCAAATCAAGAAAATATTCAAGAATTCAATTTCCAAAATCAACGCAAAGAGGATATCAGAGAACTTAAATGGAGAAGCACCGCGATCGGACGGAAGAAGCGATCTGAATTGGCAGAACGAGTATCGCGTGGAGGGAGACTAGAGCATTGCCGGACGGGCTCGACTGACTGGACTGATGACATCTCGGTGTCGGAGAGGGGATCGGTCGAGCAAGGCTGGTCAGGTGGAGGGAGTATGCTGGTGCGGAAGAGCTAGGCAGAGAGAGAGAAGCTTGAGAAATTTTCTTGCACTCTAGTTGATTTTGTCAATAATGAGAAAAAATCCCTTTTCAATTTGAATTGAAAGAATATATAATGCAGCTCTTAAGACTTTTTTTGAAATTGGAATTGAAAAATGACGTTTGAGTCAAATTCCCTTGTTTTTGGGTTGTGTAGATTTTTCACCATATTTTTGTGTTGCATTTGAGAAACGAGCCACAAACCATAACTTTCAGAGCATAATTCAAACCCGACCCTTGAAGCAAAAATGTGGATGACGCAATTTGTGACATAGTTCCGAAAGAATCATCATGATACAATAAAAATCGAGAGAGTTATAATTTTTTCAATACCGAGAAAATTGAAGACATAAAACTCTCTGTTTTAGGTTGCAAAACTTTTATGTCATATTTCGGTGTTCATCTTTAGAAACAAGCTATAAATCAAAGTCTTTTGATCATAATCCGAACTCGGGTCCTCAAGAAAACTTGTAGATAACAAAATTTGTGATATCATGCCGAAAGAATCGTCCTGAAATGTTAAAAATAGAGAAAGTTATGATTTTTGCAATATTGCACGACAGTTGACCAGAAATTCGCTTTAGCGTGCGATTTTCAACATATTTTTCATTTTCGGAGATCTTCACAGAATTACTTTCCGACCAAAACATATGAAATGAAGAGGATGTTGAATGGTTTCAAGGCCCAAAGACACACTAAAAGATAAATTTCTGGATGGAAGTTATGAAGCTTTGAACATACTATAAAATGTTGTTTTTCAGTCGAAAATGTCTCAAATCAACTGAAACACTTGATTTTCATTGCAATTCGAAGGCATGATAGAACACTTATGAGATTGTCGTGATATTGACTTTATGACTCACTGATTGAGTAGCTCAGAAAAATATGCGGAGTGCACTTGAATAAAACCTTGAGTTTCTGCTTTGTTGTACTACATGATGGAACACTTGTTTTTGTAGCCTGGCGTAGATAAATGCCTTGATCCCGTAACCATGGAATCAATTATATGAATGCATGAGTATGTTAGATAAAAATAAGCCAATTAGAGTTAAACTGAAGAGAACGAATTTTAGGGTGCAACATTGGAGATCTGCATTTTTATCACCATTGGATCGTTCTCGTGGACCAGGACTCTGATGGAATCTCCTTTAGAAAAGCTGACAGAATCTAGGTCACCTTCCTGTCCCTCAAAAGATTCCCAGGTGATGTGAATCACAATCCGAGCATACCTTTTTCGGGCGAAGCTGCTCTCTCCGCCTCCAGTGAACCCGCTGGTAATTATGTTAAGCGTATACCATACATTCTTTGTTGTGTGCTCTTCTTTGATATCTCTTCCTTTTTTTGTGAGGGTCTTTCTGAGGTGGAGTTGTCTCTCTGAGGACTTATTTTCCTGGATTGTGACTTGGAATCTTTCACGTGTCAAGATATGTTCTCTCTATATTAATGCTTCGATCTCTTTTTTGAGTTGGTGATAGTCATCAGTATGGTGACCCCGGAGCCGATGATAGCTGCAACAAGCCTCTGAGTCCTTCCTGTTATACCCCAATTTGTGCCCCTATGAATTCTCATCATCTCATATCATCAATACATCGAAATCACGCATTACGGTTTGGGTATTTCTTCTACGTCATCCTTTTTTTTTAAGTTTGCGCTTGAGGGATTACCAAGCACCCTAATTGTGTATCTTGTATACATGTGTTTTATATTTTACTAGCCCCTAATTAAAATCCAAAAATATGTCTTGTTTATTTTGTTTCTTTTATAAGATAGGGTTTTGGATCAAGAAGTTCAGGTGATGGTTCTCTGATTAGGTTTGTGGTTTCTTTAGGACAAAGATGGTTCCCAAAAGCCTATTTCTTAGAGTGGTGATCAATAATCTTAGGTCACACTATCCTCAAGCTTCATTCATCATGGTTAAGACGAGTTTGGTGGCTTAATTCTCAAGACTCTTTGAGATAGGTTCATGTGTTTATTTCCATGCCTTCTTCCACGAGTAATCTCAAGTTTTGACAAGTGTGAGTATGATTTGATCAAGACTTCATCATCTCAAGTTCATATGTGATTTAGAATACCTTGGGTTGTGAAAAAGATCAAGTTCGTGAGTTGATTCGAAGTTGTCGGACCAAAAGTCAACATTTGCAATTTTGAGTTCAAATGACCATAACTTCTTCATTGTTCAATATTTTTGAGTGATTCTTCGAGCATAAGAATCTCCTTGATATCATCTCCAATTTCTCTTTTTAAGTCGAGAGCTAATTATGCGTAGAAGGTCATCAAAAGTTTGAGTACATTAGATGTCATTCTAAAGACTTTGACTTAATTTCAAGTGACTTTCATCCAACTTTCAAGAATGATAACTCATTCAATTTTCATTGTTTTGGGATGATTCTTTTTGAACTGTATCACAAATGTCGTTATCTACAAACTTGCTTTAAGGGTAGAAGTCAAATTGTTCTTAGAAGATTATGTAATTTGTTGAAACATTATAGGTCATTTTGACTTAGGTTGATTTTGGATCTCTAAATTCAATTCATGCCATAATTATTATGTTAAGATCATTCTTTGTCAAGTGGAATTTTGAGGAATAAGGGATTGATTGATGCTTGTGTTTGGCATTGGTAAATTGAATTGGAGTTGTTTGTTTTTTTATATTGAATTTATTTTTGGTCATAATGTGATTATTAAAAATTCAAAGGGGCTTCGATACTTCATTGGAACCAAACTTCTCAAGTTCTCTATGGACTAAAATTTAAAGATATTCTTACAAGCTTCAAGAAACTCCATCAAGTTGCAAGAGAATTTCAAGTCATCAATTTCAAGTTATATCATTCATTTATAACAAATTCAAGTCTTCTGCAAATTTGAAAATTAAATACTTCGTGTTACAAGACTTCTCAAGGTTAAAGCTTCAAGTTACAAGGACTTTCAAATTTCTCAAGCCTAAAAGGACATTCAAAGTTTCTCAAATTGACAAAATTATTACATCAATTTTAAAGATTACAAGATTGATTTATAATAGAGAATTTGTTCCAAAGTTTTGGAATTTTTATGAAGTTTCCTAAGCCCTAATTTGTAAGATTTTGATGTCCTCTTCAAGCTATCAAGCTTTTCACTCCAAGTTTCACTTTTATTATTCAATCTTGTCGATAGTTCCATCAAGTAAGTTCTTCATAACTTCATCATCTTTTCTAGCTCATCCATTTTTTTGATCTCATGAAACAAAGAAAAAAGAAGTGTTTAGAACAAGAAACAAAACTCGATCATCAACAAAAAATTTCAAAGAAAGTTTTTCTTCAATCTCATCATTAGGGTCGTGAAAGGAATCAAAATTAGGGAGTTTGAATTCGATCATGTTTACAAATCCAACAAAAAGGCCTCATATTTTTTCTTAACAACAATAAGAATTTTGGTTCAATCATAGGCCATGACCTCTATTGCAAATCACAAACCTTGTTTTGGTTCATAAAGAGAGGTTCAAGAAGAAAGTTGTTGCAAACTCGGTAAAAGGACACAAAATAACAGTTACAACATTCAGTAAAATAGTTTGCAGTAAAATTACAAAGGCTGAAATCGCAAGCTCCAGCCCAAGCAACAAATAGACCCACATATTAGTAAAATGGGCAAACAAGAAATCTCAGAAGGAGGAGTGTATCAAAGTTTTCCAAAGTCCAATAATAGGGTTGCTTAAACAATAGGGAAAGAGAGTCACAGGCCTGTAAAGCAAATCAGAGCAAACTCACATCAAAAAGTCCTAGATTCATATCACTATATAAGGATTCATTTAGCACTGATTCAGGAGGAGAGGACTGTTTGTAAATACAATAGAAGATCTGTGCAGGTATCCACCAAGCAAAACCCTCGTTGTCCTTATCCTCCTTTCAAATGAACACTTCAAAAATAATAATCGAAAACACAAAGAGAGCGATTACTCGTAGAAACCGCATTAAACGATCAAAAACCCTAAGAACTATCATCATTTTCCCCAAGAACCAATCCCATTATAGATGCATAGAAAGACGAAGAGGAAAATAGTTTCGTGAGAAATTGAAGCAATCTCATATGAAAACGACGAAGGAGGTCAAATCCGAGCGCTAGGGTTTCCTAAACCCCTTTCAAGATCTACATGTAACCGTGTACCATATGCAAAAATCAACACCAGATTAGTACTCGACAGAAGAAGGTGAAGAAGATGAAGTAAAAAAATCAGAGATCGGAGCTTCGTGACTGCAAGCCACCTTCAGCGCCACCATGGGTAATTTACGGCGAGCTCCAAGGGAAGAGACCAGATGAGAGAGATGATAGGATATATGAAGATAGTTTTGTCTCTTTTGTATTTTTTTAATTTTTTCTTATAATTCTTTTGTTTTTATTTGATTAAAATTGTGATTAAGCGTTAATCAGGTGATGACAATTGTCATCACCTTTGTGGTCTTGTGGTTAATTCTGTGCAGGTACCTTTCAGTGCTTCATCGTGCACCCTCGCCTCCATCACTGTTAGATCACCATCAGATCACACTCATCACCATCCCAATGCTCCAACACACACAACTCATCGTGCACCCTCCTAAAGTGACCACATTAGATCTACGAATCCAGCATCTTGGGCCTGGGCTACTCCTCCTTTCAGCACCCCCCAATTTCTGCTTATTAAGGCCCAATTACACTTTTTCTTTATATTTTTCTTTTTGTATTGTTTTGTTGAAATTTTTTATTTTTATAAAAAATTAAAATACAAAAAATATTTTATTTTAAATAATTAATTAGATTGGAAAATAATATTTAATATAATTAATTATTTTGTTAATTAATTTTATTGAATAAGATGGTTCAATTTTATTGGTTATTTAATTAATTTAGATTGGGTTGTATTGTTTGTTTATTTAGACTTTTAATCGTATTATCGATTCGTGACATCCCCTTACTTGGGTGTTATTTTTGGACATATTTTTTAACCTCATTGGATCCTGGGTGTTGATAGGTTGAACAATCAAATCCTCCAAAATGGATGAATGATGTTGATGATATTTGAAACCCTAATATTATCTGATACATCCCCTCCCTCTTCATCTTATCCCTTTCTTACATGTGCTACATATTGTTGGAGAATGATATACATACCATTTCTCTAAACATATGGTACATAGATTGCTATTGACCGACCTCAAAATAGGTGTGACTTCTACGTAAGTCCACTTACGGTTGTTTAACATAGCGCTAAATTTTGTCCTGATTCGAGAAATGATCATTTGTGTCCCAAACTTATGTTTGCAAGCCCAAGTATGTTAATTTGAAACCTTTGATCCAATAACCATGAGGTTCATTGTTAGGAGGCTTTGATCTTATCAATCCTTTAATGAACCTTCATAAACTTTGGTCTAAGTGAATCATTTAAACACCGTTGATCACATGTTGTCGCATCGAGGACTTGAAATGAATGATATACTTGACAAAAAGCAAATTAAACTTGTTGTTAAGAAGCTTTTATTTTATCAATCTTCTAATGAGTTTTCAAATGCAAGTTTCAAGATGGTCATTCAACTAACCTCTAACTTCTAATTCCCTAACATTTGACTTTTACTTTATACTTTTACTTTATGCCCTTTATTTTATGCCTTTACTTTTATGCACTATTTATTTTGGCATTTACATTCCATGTTATTTTATCTTTGCTCACTTGAGAAATTATCTTTAAGTCATTTTTATTTTGCTTACTTGAGCTTTCCTTTTCTTTTTGAAGACACTTAATAATCAACTTGAACATTAAAAACCTTAAGGTTACTCAGACTATTTGGTTACTATCCCTGGCATAATGGAGTTGTGGACTTCTTGGACTTAGGATTAGAAGCCTTTGCTACCCTTGATACCTTGTGGCTCTGATTGTTTATTTGTCTAGAGTTCTGGGGGTTTACACCAAGACATTGGGTTGATTTTCTTTATGTGCAGGTTATTCTGATTATGTGCTTTGTCTGTGATTGGGAATTCCTCTGTATACAGCCGTTACTCTGCCCAATTTTTTAGAATACTTAATACATGTGAAGCTTGGTATTCTTGAGAGGTTTAGTATATCTGCTTGCTTGGTTTCAATCCAAAGGATGGGAATTCTAAATTGACTCTTTATGTCTAGTGTTGGCTTCTTTTTTATTAGACGGTTCTTTTCCCTAACTTTTACCATATGCTTTAGGAAAGTCCCTTCATCTCCTCTCATCTTCTTTAATTTCAAAATCTTTTCCTTCCTTTTCAAAATTATTCTTGTTTTCTAACTTGAACCGTTTTCAAAATAAACTTGGACTTAGCTCCATGCATTTTCAAAAATATTTTCTTAATTAAACTTTAACCAAATTAATCACGCTTTGACATTTTTTATGAAAAGACTAAAATTCAATCAATCTCATTCAAACCGTTTTGCCACTTTGGCTTTTCACGTTAAAATTTTCTCAAAATATTAGACTCTTGTCGATCCTTATAGTGATGTGAGCTACTATACTTCTACTATATGTAGTGAACTGAGATATTTTCCACTTGGGTGTTGAGTGAGGCTTTGTTGATTTTAAAATCCAAACTATATCCTCCACTTTGAGATGATGCAAATTCTACTTTCTCATAACTGTGAGTAGTAAGTATGTCTTCCACTCGGATATGACGATGATGTCTCGTCTCTTAAAATTAACCAACATACTCGTGTTTTAAAATTTTGAAAGGAGAACTACGAGTGACCTGATCCCCTATTGCATTGAAGGTGGTACATAGACACTAAAGACTCGCAACTGCGGCGGGTGCAAAAATTGTAAAAATTACTTTTTTTCTCATCCCCACCATCTATTTTTGTATACAACACTTATAGCCAAAAAACAAAAAAAAATTCAAAGAGGTTCCTACGGAGCACCATAGATCTTTAGGATGCTAATACCTTCCCTTTGCATAACCAACCCCCGTACCTAGATTATACCCTCTCTTTTAGGTTTATTTTCACTTTTCCCATTTCTCTGGAAACAATAAAGCGCGGTGGCAATTTTTATTTGATCTGTGCAAGTTAAGTCAACCCAATGGCTTAGTCTCAACATTTCTACCACTTCAGAAAAATGGCAACTTCATTGGGGAAGAGAGGTCAACCAAATGCTCGTCCATCCTGAGTGGATTGAGCCTATCTTTGTTTATATTATGTATTTGCTATTATTTTTTGTATATATGTTTGTCTGATTTTTCCTGGTTTTCAGGGTGCTTGGTGATTTCTCATAAGTCCTCTACCCGGACTTGGGAAAAGTTAAGATAGGACAAGCACTATAGTCATGTTAACTTTGAGGGAGGAATCCTAAAAAAGGAGACATCAAATCCCCTACTCAGTGGATGCCCCTTTGACTGTAGTATTCGTTTACCGAGCAATAGACAAGATGTGATGGTTTCTACCTGGGAGCCTGTTGAAGCTGAGGACCATATAACCCTTAACTCGTCTTAGCCTTTTAGGTGTAGTGCGGAAACCATGACAGAGCAATTCAGAAGTGGTTGTCATGCAATACTACACTCAGACGAGCTTTTCTTGAGAGTATTACTAATTACCAAGTTAAAAAGGACATTGGTAATATCCGAAGGAAGGATGTAGACTCTGGGAACCTTTTAGAACCTTGTTCGGCAGGTGATAAACCATTAGCCCATACCTTGTGGGTAGTACCTTTGACTTAATGCTCATGACGTAGAACCTATGAACCCCCCTCCCCCCATATGTTTTTGATCTTGTGTGTGATTGTTTCATCATGCATTCATGCACCCATGAGAATTGTTTTAACCAAATTTTCAAGGAATTTAAAACATATGCTTACAAACATCACAGTTTTTGTAATTATAGATTTTGGAAAGAGTACTCAGAAGTAGTGTCAAGATTCCTAATTCAGAAGAATTGAGAAAGCCTGAATCCTTGGGATTTCAAATTCTCCTAGTTGTCTTAAAGATGGATTTCTCCATGCCTTTGATCCAGTTCTTCAATTATTTGTATCGGTGATTTATTTTCCCGATTATTAGCAAAATAGAAGAGAAGAGTGCAAGAAGATTTATTTTCCTTTAGCATTCCAAATTCAAGCTCAAGAAGATGTTACAACACAATGTTGGATCTTCTTTAGATGCAGTTCATTTGGACCTGAGGATTTATCTTTCTATTTCTTCTGTATAGGAGTCAAGTTTTGTACTTCAAATGTAACCCTTCCAATATTAATGAAATGAGTTTTTCAGTCGAAAACTAGGTTTTTAACACTTTTAAACAATCGTTTGCATTACCTAACATGCATCATTCTCACTTTTGACTTGATTTAGAAAGTTTCCTAGAGTCTTATCCTCTGCTCTTTGTCTTCAGAAGTCAAGTTATCGCGTTAGTATAACACTCGTGCTAAGAGAAGATGGACAACATTAAGCAAAATATCTTGGAACTCCGCAAAGAGGTAATTACTTTGAAGGCTGGTATGGGGTATCTAACTGCTTTGGTAAAACTTTGGTTACAGTCTAATTCAATACTTCTAGGAAGGAATAAGAGATGACAAAGGTCTTCACAAAAACTATGAAATCATTCTTTCATGAGAAGGTGATACTTAATGCACCCAATGATTTCCCTAAAAAATTGAATGTGGGATTGCTTCTAGAAGAGGATGTCTGAAAGGGATGTTTATCTGAAGATGGTGGCTCAGCTAGTGGTGTGAAGAAGTTTGATAATAGTTGTTATTCCCCGGAATTTTCCCTCCCATTTTCATTCAATAGTGACTCCTAGGGTTCTCAAATGCTCAAGGTTCCTCAAAAATTGATTAGACAAATTCTCCTCCTAAGCAATAGGTCCATAACTAGGGTTTTGTGTTTCTCAAGGAAGATTGGATTTCCAAGGTCTCGAGTGGAATTCATGGTTCCTCATATGCTTCAAAGAATGCTCATACCAATTTTTTCAAGCCTTGCATTACAAGTTTTCTCAGTCAATTGCTCAGATGAATGCAAATCAACAGTATTGGGTGAAAAGTCAAATATGGTCAACATATAGTCAAACTTCAAGATTTTGGGTCAACATCAACATTTGAAGTCATATCCATCATTTGGTCAAGGTTTGATCATGATTCCTCAAGAAAATCCCTCAAATCATCAAAAGTCAAAAGTTTCCAAATTAGGGTTTCCTTAGGAGAAGTTAATTGAACTTTGACCATACATAACTTTCACATACTTCATCAGATTTTCCCTAACCAAAGATTATTTTCAAGGGAATTCAATTCTATACAACTTTGTAACTCTAATATCAAGTCCAAAAAATCCATCATTTGAGAGATATAAGCCAATACATTATAGGTCATTTCAAAACTCAACAAAAAGACACTTTTTGTCAAGGCAACTTACAGCAAAATAATGTCTTCAAAAGAAAAAATGATCAACATAGACATTGTATAAGACATCTTGATCTTTCCAAAAAGTCAAATATCACCTTCAAAAGATAAAAACTAAATAAATTATGACCATTGAAAGTTGGGAAATTTTGATCAAATGCATGAAGTTCAAAATTAGCAAGCTTGATATTTTGGGCATTGGGCCATGGTTTAAGAGTCCAAACGTGTGTTATACTCTTTATACACCTCAAAACTTATCCTTACACACCTTGAACTATTTTTATTTTAATTATTTTTATTATTATTTATTTATTCATTAATAATATAAAATAAACAAGATAAAATCATATCTTTTTACCCAAGGTCCAAGCCCACATGACTTTGACATAATTTCTCCTATATAATCTCATTCATTCTCATACAAGGCCACACGAAAAAACATGCCTCACTAATTTGCAAAAATTCCAAACTTTTCTCAAGAACCCTAAATCTTGAAACTCTTGTGCCAAACCCTTTTCACTACAAGATCTACATTCCATTCACTCCTAACAACCCTGCAAAGTAAGGTTGGATTGATTTTGAGAGTCCAAAACGCACAAAAACATCATGCCATGCATATTTGATTGCATAACTTTGTGAATTTCATATCTTAATTTTTGTATCATTTCAAATCATATTGGTGTTACTAACATGTTTTTGAGGTGTATTTGATAGGCTTGGATCATCACCATGATCCCATGCATATTGAATTGTGGACCACCATGCTAGCACCGATTTCACATGTTTTCGTCATAACTCTTAATTCCTTGCGTTTTAGCCTTGAAAAACACTCGCATTGTATTCACAGCCTTTGTTTTAGGGGACTATGACATTTTTGGATCATTAACACTTTGATTTTACAGGATTTAAAAGAGATAGGACGCCTGAGAAGACGACCGGAGCTAGGGCTCCAACACCTCTCCGGCCAACAAATTCTAATTTATATTATATATTAATTGATTCAATGATGTAAACGGATGTATAGCCACCCAATTGGTGGAAACACGCACGCTAAGTCACTCCTCTCCCAGGTCACGGGTTCGATCCCCGGTTTTGCCAATTTTTTCATGTTTTTATTAATTTTGCAGGTTTAGTATATGATGTGTTGAACCTGTTACCTTGACACAACTAGCGCATTGGCTTGGTGGTATGATGGGCGTGGAGAATGCTTGAGGGTGTGGGTTCAACACCCACCCCCTACGCTTTTGGTCATTCTATGTTTGTCATTCTTTTTCACCCTTTTTTATTTAAAACTTTTTTTTCAAAAATGTTTTTAACAAAACCCTAGTTTAATTTGAGGCTTTAAATTTGATTTTAGGTTTTATTTAATTAACCCTAATTTAATTTTAGGTTTTATTTAATTAAACCTAATTTAATTTTAGGTTTTATTTAATGTGATTTTTTTTGTTTTATCAATTAATTTAAAATCAACTTAGATTTTAGGGTTTCAATTAATTTAATTACCTAACTTTTTTTTATTAATTAAAATCAATTAGAATTTAGGATGATTATCAAAACTTTTTCGTCATGCAAACACCAGAATAATTTTTCTTTGTGTGATTTACTATTTTCGCATTAGTTTTTCTGATTATGTAGCTGCTACATTATGTAATAATTTTAATTATGGTTCACTTTTCTCTCGATTTTATGGTTTTGTACCCCCCTTCCTCGAAGCCCTGTAATAGTTTAGGTTTACTTTCCGCACCTTTACTTTCTACAATTTACCGTTTTACTTATAATTGCTAGTAATTAGGGCATGTATGGCAAGATCTAAAGCAAAATGTTAAATAACCCTAATCAAGATCAAATAACTAAATTGAATCACTTTTCACACACTCACCTCAAGGGTAATCCAACTTGTTGCCTTCGAATAAAAGCAATCATGTCCCTTGAACACGGGGTCGCTTTAGCAACGACTTTCGGTTAAAAAGATCGTAGTCCCTCGATGACCCTTATAATGCCGCCTTCGGTAAACGATCTTAGTCCCTTATAATAAACTGCTAAAGCGCCCTTACAAGTTACTTTCTATGACTGTACGATGACCCTTGCATGTCCCTTCACATGCAACGATAGGGATTCCTACTAACTAATGGTAGGATAGCACTATTTAAGGAGGAGGAAAATAACACGAAAGACTTTTGAGTAAGGGTACATAGCTCGTAATAGCTTGGTCATAAAAAAACATTTTTCACACAAAACACTTGTCTGAAATATTTTCAAAAGAATACACTTTGTACGCATTCTTAACTTATACAAGAATCATTACAAAGTTCTCGTACTTAGGCATTTTTCCAAATATTTTAAAATACATACACAAAGCATTTTCAAACAAAGTGAGCTAGCGATTGAGAGCCCGTAGATAAATACAAATGAAAAGGATGTTAACACCTTCCCTTTTCATAACCTACCCCCCGAACTCAGAAAAATCTCGAAGGTCTTTCCTGTTCTTTTCACCCTTTCCATTATTGGATAAAAGAAAAGTAGGTGGCAACTCTTGTTATCCGTAACATTTGTGATAAAACGTAAAACCAAGTCAGTTATCCCACTGTATTACAATAACTTTTCCAAGAAGAGAACCAGAGGAACAAAAATCATCGTCAGAATCAGCATGTTTCTCCTGTCATCCCTGTGTTTAATTCACCTCTTGTTTCTCCAGTTTGTCAACAGAATCAGCAAGTTCCTGATCAGAGGAAAACTCAGTTTAATCCTATTCTAACGAACTATACAAAGTTGTTTCCTATCCTGATGCAGAGGAATTTGGTTCAGACTCAACCTCCACAGAAGATTCCTGAGAAGATGCATTGGTACTACAAAGCTGATTTGACTTGTGCCTTTCATCAAGGAGCCCCTGGGCATAGTATCGATTATTGCAATCCATTAAAAGCTGAAGTCTCACTACAAGAAAAATGATAGATTGGGACGGTTATTTTGGCTGATTACGACGGTTAAAACCGTCGCAATTTACAATCTACGACGGTAGAAGTACCGTCGCAGAATCGTGCGTCCCCAGCCTATTTCGCGACGGTTGCAAAAACTGTCACGCACAACAGATAGCGACGGTTATATACCGTCGTGAATTTGACTTTATTTTTTGTTTTTGTTGTTGTTTGCGACGGTTATTCTACTGCCGTAGGTTAGAAATTGCGGCGGTTTTAACCGTCGTAATCTGATTCATAAATTTCAAATAATATTTTTATTTAAATTATTATTTAGTAAAATAATTTTAAATATAATATTATTTTACTATAATATTTTACTATTATATTTAAATTATTATTTACTTTAATATTTTTTTATTTATAGTATTTTTATTTTATTTTCTATCACTTTTCAACATAATAAAGTTAATTACAATAAAAACATTTAATATCAAATAATCATCAATAATACCAAAAAAATGTGATCAAAGGTAAAAAGAAGTGCAAATTTTACCAATAAACAAGAAAAATTCAAATATCATCAAAGGCCAAATTTCATTTTAATATTTACATTGGTTTGCTACAACTTAAGAGAATTACAAAAAATGTTACAATATTCTACAAACTTGGTAAATATAGACGATAGAAATGTCTTCATTAGTGCTTGTAAATTCCTGGATTTTAGGAATAAGATTTAAACCTAGACCTTTCTCGACTAAGCTCATTGTGAGAGCTTCAAAAACTTGGTTGATGTCTACTTGCACCATCAGTCTTCTATATGCCCTTGTGCGAGCTAAATCAATGCCTTCCATTACTCACCAAAGCTCAGCTACAACACTACTACATTTTCCATCACAGTAATCACACAAATTATCTGGAAGATTCAAGTGGTTTAGATATTGGTTGGTTTTGATTCCATTATGATATATCATCCACACAAAAACCCTTATTCTTTTAGTAACACTCAGATTCCAAATGCCTTTCCAATGATCCTCTATATCCTTGTTCTTGGTGGAGGTATTACAAGCATTATATCCAAAAACATCCGACTGAACATGTTCCTTAAATGGCTTCAATTCCAATTTCCATCATCATTAATTAAGTCTGCAATTGTTGTATTCACATTATCTCCAATAGGCTAATTGATGAGATCTTGGAGTCTGATTCCAGGCCCGATTTAAGAATCTTCCCAAGCCCTGATATCTCCCATTATAAGATCACACAACTTGCTTGGAATGCCAACCTCAACTAGGACCTTATCCATAAAAATCTAACTGATCATGTCATATGCCTTAGCTAAATCTACTTTGATGGCAAAAAAGCTCTTCTTGCTTTAAGCTTGTGCATACTGTGGAGAATCTCTTGAGTCACCATTATATTATCATGAATATTCCTCCTAGGAATATAACCTGTTTGATTCAGATAAACAAATCTATCCATACAACTGTTCAATATGTTTATAATGATTTTGCTAAAAACTTTATATATAGAGTTACAAAGGGATATTGGCCTGAAGTGATGAACATATTGAGGGTTATCTACTTTAGGTATTAGGAAAAGATCTGAGCTATTTACCTCTGATATGTTAGCTGACTTGATGCATAACTCCTTGATGAAGGTACACACACTACCACCTACCAAATTTCAAGAGTTTTGATAAAAGCCTACACGGTATCCATCTGGACTTGGAGATTTCCAAGGAGCCATGTCATAAACATCATTCTTTATTTTCTCTTTCAACTCTTCATTCAACTGATCTAATATGCTTTCTTCCATGCTTGGAAAGCCACACTTGGTGTGTATCCAACCTGTAGTATCCACATCAGTTGTGTATAAGTTGAGGTAATTGTCCTTAAACATCTTCTTAATAGTGTCCACATCTTCAATCCTATTGCCTTACCATCGCCTCTATATCAGAATAATAAGGAATATCATTATCACTTTCGATATATTGCTCTTCCCCGTCTAAGTTTTCAGGAATAACCACCCGCTCTGACCTTAGAACTTCTGTAGATCCCATTTCAGCATGTTGCAATTTATTATCTACAACTGGCAAAGCTACATTTTGTTCCTGTCTCAAGCAAGAACCATTAGGTTGGACATGATCTATGAAACCATTTCCGAGGGATGGGTTCTCATGTGACAGACTTGCCACATTATTGCTTTGATGTTTTACGAAGCTAGCATTGACAAGCTTTTCCTTAGGATTTGCATGTAGAGCAGTATGAGTTTTGTTTGTTAAACTGTTGCTTCGACCTAAGCCACTGGAAGCAATAACTTCACTCCTAGACAGTGTGTTTGATGAATGGTTGTTAGGTAACTCATTTATTTTAGAACCACAAACAGGCCCTGAATTTCCTCGGCTTCCTGTTGTCTGCGAAGGCACATGACTCCTAACTCTTGTTCCTCATCCCACCATGACTCCCATGGAGTGTGGATCAGAAGAGAGGCCTTCCTCAGAGGCAAGGGAGAGAGCAAGGTCACGACCCCTCCAAACATGCACTGCATCGTGAGAAGCATCATTCCCTTTCATTGCTTTCTCAACCAACGCCTCAGCTTTTCTTACCCTCTCTTTCCTCTCCATCCCCATCCTCTCTCTAGTTCCAGGAACTGCAGTTGCGCACCTCACTCGGCCAATATATTTTCTTCTACTATCTTACAGACCAGGGAGGCCGCTTGTTGTTTGCCTGCATGAGAATGTGATCATTTAAATGGAAACAACAGTTTGCCTTTGATTGCACAGTTTATATTGTGCTTCAAACTTTATTCAGAAAACCACATCAAAAAGGAAATTAGTGAATAACATCAGTTAACATACCCCGATTTCTGTCACAAACCGGCATGATGAACACCTGACCTGTGAAGCGCCATATGGATACATTAGCAATAGCGTACAACTCCCACACTTAACTTGCCCGACCTGATCAGCTGCAGGGAAGAAATGACCTATGATATAAATAGATTGCCACACAAAACGATAATGCATGCCGTATCATGTTTTTTACACAAGATTATTTGCAGCAGCAAGCACGCAACTACCAATAGCAGGACTGTTCTTCCCATCATGAAATTTTTTATGAAAGTATTTAATCAACCAGGTGCATAAAACCTGAACTTAAAGTGCAAAGTTTCACAGAAAATACACGTTCAAGATAAAAAGAAGCAAAGAGAAAGTAAACTTGCCTTCAAACACAATGTTGACCGTTTGACAGCATGAACATTTGACATGTTTGGCACCTGATGGATACGAAAGCAGACGTCTACAAGAACCACAAACCATTTGAGCAAAACCTGTTAACACATATTTTCTAGTCAAACTCAACAAATTAATACCCAATTCCGTCCCTTGTCAATTGCAGATTGTTAAAATTCCTCTTTGCAATAGTGCTATAGCACTACTATAACCGCCACATGACAACATTTTGTACTAAATACCGTATCTCAAAACAATGGAGGCCGCGATTTGACAACATTCGTTAAAATTTACTTGTCCAATCATTGAAGAACAAAGACTAGAAATAAAACAATGATCGTGCAGTAGGTGATTAATAACAGTGCATAATTTAGAAAAATACAAATTATATAGTTAAATCCATTAGGGTATCTTTGAATATTGAAAGAGAGTGAAGGGAATAGAAAAACAACAAATTCCAAGCAAAACAAGCATAGCAAAAGTGATTTTACCTTACAGACAGCAAACATAAAAGTAGAACCGCAACAGAGCCTACAAAATGCAGATATGGTTAAACTCTAAGCCCATTCAACCACAATGTTCATGGGATTTTGGCATTCATAATCAGAAATACATGCCAACTGGTTCTTCTCATTAGGTAACTCATAAACTAGGTGACTTGATAGTTACTTATATTCTTTGGGATAATTATGAGAATCTGAAGCAAGGTATTTTGATCTTGAGGTTGGTTTAGGAGAGAGCATGACAAAATATGTATGTAGGTTCTTATCATGTTTGAGTGAGGGTGTCTATTCTGGTGAATTTACAGATTGAGGTGGGGTGAGTTTTAGAGACATTCTCATCATACATGAGTTGGAAGAATCTAAGACATTATTAGAGACAAGGTTCAGAGGTATACCTGTGTCATTATCTTTTTCAACTTTTGGTGCAACATGTTCTTCTTCAATAATGGTTTCAAGGGCATGAGAAACAACTTCTTCTGACATGAGAACAACTTCAGCATCTGAAATTCCCTCAGCATCCTTCAGCACAACTTTTGCTATAGTTTTCCCTTCCACTCACTTCTAAAGAGCATAAAAATGAAAGGATTATAACCAAAACCAACTCTTTTTCTACAACAATATTACAAATCAATTACAAACAAAATCCAAAATTATACAGAAAACTAAATCAAATCTTTCTTTTTACAATCCAGCCCAGAAATATAATTAACAGAACCAAATCATATAATATTAAATCCAAACTCAGGAAATAATACAGAATCTTCATCCAATTCAATCTCTATTACATAAATCCATATATTACATCAAATCAAAATCAATTACAGTAGTGAATCAAATCCCTAATTGGTTCTAAAATCTCTAATTTGTGCTAATCCAATTTGTAACAGCAAATTGATCTAAAACCATAAAATCTAAAGCCTATAAATACAGAAGAAGAATTAACAGAGGGGGGACTGAAGACAGAAAGGGGTCGATTACAATGAAGAAGAAAATCGAAAAAACGGACGAGAATACAGAGACAGAGGGAGAGAAAACAGAGAACTTGAAGAACGCGAAGAAGGAGATACCAGCGTTGTCGTTGAAGACGAAAAGAGAAAGAGCAATTAGGATTTAAACATCTAAAACCCTAATTGCTAATCACCGTAGCTTCGCCGCCGCTATTCCATTCGAACTCGCCAGAATCTACAAAGCAAGAGAGAAAGAAGATCAGAACAAATCGGACAGAAAGTCATAAAGCAATCGCGAAAGGGGTAAGATCTTTAGCTTTTTGTTTGTTTTTGGTGGTTGGGTTTTGATTGAGGGAGAACTGGGTTTGAAGGTTGGGGGGTGAGAGGCTGCGCGGGAGAGAGATGAAGGGTTCACTGTAAAAATAAAATTGTAACAAGAATAATGAAATGAATAAGAGCTTTTTAAGAGCTTTTTAACTTTTTTACGGCGACGGGTGTTTTACCGTCGTGCCCATGAGAATTTTTAAAGGTTTTGGGTGCTACGGTTGTTTTACCGTCGTGAAATGAATTTTAGGACGGATAATTTTACCGTCGTGAAAGGTTTAAAGGTGTGACGGGTGCTTTACCGTCGTGATATGCCTTTTAGGACGGTTAATTTTACCGTCGTGACTAGTTGTTGGTGAAAAATCAATGTTAAAAGTGTTAAATGGGGGCCGACGGTTGTTTTACCGTCGTAATAATAATATTATGATGGTTAAATATACCGTCGCAAAATAAATATTAGGGACGGTTGGTGTCAACTGTCGTAAACACTGTCTCTATATGTCAATTACGACAGTTATCACATAACTGTCGCAATTTTTATGTCGTTAAACACTAATTTTCTTGTAGTGTCTAAAAATTGGTCAAAAGTGGTATCTTGTCATTTAAGGATATTTGTCTTGAGATTCTGGTTAAGTCTTTGTTTTACAATAAACATGGTTGAAGGATACCCTGGAGTTTAAGGATGATTAGCCTTCTCAGTTTACAAGAAATTTTACTACTTTCTCATTTGTAATTTTTCTTGTTTATCATTGCATTGTTTACATTTAAGAACTTGTTTGCATTTGAATGATTATGTTAATACAATGAATTTGTTTGTCTTGAAGAAACCTATTCATTTCACTCGTATTTGTTTTCAATTTTAAGTTGCTTTTTGCATTATGATACCAACTTTTTACCCATTCTCCTGCCTAGGCAGATATTGGAGGGAGGATGGTGATATTAAACCATAAAATTTATGGTTGTATGCTTTTGGATAAAACCCTGTTGACGATGTACAATCATTATTTCAAATTCCCAAACACCGGAGATATAAGGGAGTGAAACCCTTGTAACCCCCTTTAAGCCTTGAAGTAGGAGTTTCTTTTTTGTTCAGAAATAACCCTCATTTTTAACCCGAGGTGGGGTAGTGCTTAGTTAATTTGACTGAGTATTCAAATCTCATCAAGAGTGTGCATCTAAGGATACAACAATGTTTATCCTTCAAGGGGTTGAGGAAAGTCAAAACCGCAATGGCTAACCTTCACTTATCTGGAGTGTACGTCAATTGATGATATCTCAATGGGTATCTCTCGCATATTAGGAGGTTAACAGATGACAATTGTTATCCCTCGTCTACCAAGAAATAAAGCACTCACAATTCTTCCAACAAGTCAAAAAATGAATTGAAGTCACGCGACGTGTTCAAAAGGAAAAAAGGGAAATGTGAATAAAAAATGATAAAAAGAAAAGGACAAAAAGCCCCGCTAAGTCGAAACATGAAAAAAAAGTCACTTAGGAAAAAGTCAGGGCATCTCGCAGGACTTCAGAGTCAAATTCAAAAGCAATTTGCCCAGGAAATATTTAGGGAAAGTAATGAAGAAATGGAAATCCTGAAAGGCGAGAAAGGATTACAGTATAAAATCCTCAGCAAAGAACTGATTCGTGTGACAAGAAACCCCAAAAGAAGCAAAGGTGAGTGACTGTCTTGTCCAAGAAACCTCAGTGGTTCCTCAACCATCCTAAATACCTCTTGAGAGATGAGTGCTCGTATCAAATTAACTGAATATAGGACTGAAGAACATCATGAAGTGGGTGGGAACCAAATATTTTGAGCCTTAAATCGTTTTTCTAAAACCGTGAACCAGGCCATGTTACAACCTTTAAAAGTCCTAATTGAAGCAGGGTTTATTTCAAAAGCGTACTTCAACGAGATAGGGTTTCCTGACTCCCATGAGTTTTGCTAAATTGTTGGTATTATATGATTTTGTTATCTTTTATACAAAAAATCAATATCACATCCTGACTAGTGATTCGCTCACAAGGTTTTGCGACATCCTTTTAACAAAATCTTCAAGACTTACAAAATTGTTTCATTAGAACTTTCACTCTTAGAATAAACATTTTCTCCTTGTAAAACAACTGCTAAATATCATGCAAGTTTACATCTGAGTATCAGCAAAGGGCATGTCGCCGAGAAGAGTTTGTTGAGCAAAGAGTATGCATCATTCAGCCAATCTAGGGCAGTTACGTCGAGATTTGACAAATATCTAGAAGCCTTTTGGTCAGGAAGATTATCTTAAAAGCACACAGCCAAGGGCAAGTTGTGAAAGTTATCTTGATCAGCACGGTAAACTTAGGAAACCAGAGTTGTTTCCAAGGGCATCTCCAGATTTTGTCAAGATAGTTACTCTATTCTCCCCCCAAGCAGAGAATCTTCCTCAGAAGGACTATTTCTCGTGATCTGCCTTGTAGATGTATGCATGGTTTCCTCTATAGTTGTTGTGATACGGTGGCAGAACCGACTGTTATACTGGTTTGCATTTTGTATTCGCAAATGTTGCGGTAAGCAAGAGTCTCCACTGACTTTTATTTCACCCAACAAAGGAAAAGGAAAAAGAATAGAAAAACCTTTTTCGAGAATGTTTCTGAGTACGGGGGTAGATTATAGAAAGGGAAGGTGTTAGCACCCTTTCTATCTGTGGTTTTCCATGGGCTCTTAGGTACTTGCTCATTTTTTTAAAATTTCTTGTGTCTACTTGTTTTGAAAATTTTTGTTTACTTCGTGATAACCCTTGTATTGGTCCTCAAGAGTGTGATGAAGTTGTTTCGAAAACTGTTTTGAAAAAGTGTTTGTGTGAAAAAGTTTTTATTGTTTTGAGCAAGTACTTAAGATTTCTACCTACTCGAAAAAGTCTGTTTGTTTTCGTTTCCTTTAGACAATGCTATCCTACTATTAAGGAGTAGGTAGCTCCTTCATTGGATTTTAAAGGGATGTTCGAAGGGACGAAATAGTATCTGAAGGCAACAAGTAAAGATACCTTAGCGTTTCGAAGGGACTGTCGTCATAAGATCAATTCGTAGTTAACTCTAGGGGACCAATAGGGACTATGATCTTTATGACAAGTTTGAATTGCGTGTCATTGCTAAGGTATCCCTACATTCGAGGGATGCGACCATTATTTTCGAGGCAACCAAGTGGGGCAAATCCTAGGAGTGAACATGTGCAAGTGTATTTTTTCCAGTTAATTATCTTTGTAAAATTAGGGTTTTCTACAGTGTTAATTATTTATCTTTTACATGCAAGCCTATTGTCCATACATCTAGCAGTTAAATAGTTGCGGAAATTAAAAGATAGAAATTAAAATCCTAACTATTACAAGGCTTTGGGGAGGGGATTACATAATCAAAAACCGTGGAGTAAACAGTAAATAAAACCCTAATTTGAAACTATTACAAACCATCAACAGTTACATTAATTGAAAAATAATTGTACCGAAAGAAATAAACGCGCGGAGAATTAAGATGGGAATAAGTTGAAAAGTACTAAAATCTAATTAATTAAAAAAATGTGTTTTTTTTGTATTTTTTATTGAGAAAATAACATGAATTTTGAGATTTGCGAGTTAGTCCTAATTTCTATTAAATTTTAATTAAGGAAGAAAAATGTTTAAGTTAACTTAATTAAATCTAGTTAATTAAGTTCAAATACATATTTTAGGAAAATAATTAACTAAATCTAATATTTTTTGTGATTTTTCTGATTTTCTGATTTAATAAAAAAAGATTTTTATTGTGAAATAATTAAATCAAATGATTTTTGTAAAATAATTAAAACAAATAAAAAAATTAAAAGTTAAAAGAGAATTGGAAATTGGGCATGTTACAGGAAGGAAAAATGGGGGTATGCTGCCAAATCTCTTGTTAGGCCCAAAGCTGGAGGCCCAAAGCCTGCGCCTGATCCAATGCACCTTTCTTATGATGGTTCATGGTGGTCCTTCAAGGCTGGAGCGTGAGATCTACATGATGCTGGATCTTAGGGATGAGATCTGGGGCGCACGGTGGGCGCTAGGCAATGAGGTGTATAGGATCTGCAATGAGACAAATGAGAAAATGAAAAACTCCAGACCTGGGTATCGAACCCAGGTCTTCCCCTTTTCAAGCTCTTCCCTTTACCACCTGGCCATATTATCATTTGTTTATATAAATGAATAAAATATATTATATTGAAAGAATGGTCAGTAATAATAAAAACGCGCGTGAATTCAAATTGGCCACTGGGATCACGCCACCTATTCTTCTTCTTCCTGGGACCGTCATTTTTTATAACGCCCCTTTACCTACAGACGATGTATGTAGCTACAACCCTGTAAATCTCAAAAGAACTCAAACATGCAAGATAAATTAAATCCAAACTCCCAGATCAACTAGGTTTGATCTCGTGAGTATGATAATACCCATCTTGTGCCCTGATTTCACTTGTATTAAAAAGCCCTGAAACGCAAACTGAACCCCTAATAATGGCAGTTGTCCATATATGCATCAAAACTCACAATTAACCATACAAATGCATTCTAAACAATGATACAAACATGAATGTATGCTTAGAAGTTGTCAATCATGTGTGTATAATCAGAATTGAATTCAAAAATAAAGGCAAATCGTGATGCTTGTGTAGGTTGATTCTTGGAGCTTTGATACGTGCAAATGTGTTGTTCGCTTCAGGAGGTTCCCAGGAATGGATTGCTGGCCATGAAACACCTTGAATCGCTTCCTAAATCAAAATTTGATCACCACTTTTTTGTCAAAATTTGGAGTTTATTCTGGACGCGTGGAGGCAGATTTTTTGTGTGTTCTAGGTCTGGCCATGTTATGTATATGTATTGGAACATATTAGGTTGACAAAACAAATTTAAATCTTGAATAATTATGGAGAAAAGAACTTGATTGTTCAATGCATTATTTGTTTCCAAAATAACCCAAATCATGTCATTCTTGCTCCAATCATCCTTGGTACGATTTGATCCTGATATGCCAACATATATTATCTTCAATCAATGCAAAAAAACATTCCAAAAGCAATTTACATGATTTTATTTGATTTTATTTGAATTTTAAATGAATAAAATCATAATAAATCAAATAAACAATTTAATGAGGCATGGAGTGGTTCATGGGTCATGGACCATGTTAGGAACAAGATACAAGCAGAAAAAGTTTGGGCCATTTGAAGAAAAAGTCATTTTGGGCATGGTTAACTTTGTGTAAATTTCCAAAAATGGCCAACTTTGACAATGTACATCTCTCTCAATTTTGACCCTAAGAGGGTATTCCTTGACTTTTTAGAAATCTTAGGATGTCCCCTAAACAACCTCTTTGGTTTCATCTCAATTGGATCTTCCATGTTCATGTAAGGATCTTTGACCCACAAGGTGCTTTTGTTGACTTTTTGGAATGACCTATAATGTTTGAATCCATATATTTTGATGAGTGTATTTCTTCAACATGAGGGATGAAGATGAGTTTTATGGAATTGGATTCTCTTCAAAATGAGCCTTGGATGAGAAATTTCTAATAAAGTATGAGGAAGTTATGCCTGGTCAAAGTTTAGTTGACTTTTCCTAAGAAACCCTAATTTAGCAACTTTTGAATTTTGATGAATTAGGAGCATTCCTTGAGTAATCATGATCAACCCTTGATAAAATGATGGATATCAATTCAAAATGTTGATGTTGACCTAAAATCTTGAAGTTTGACTGTATGTGGGCCACAATTGACTTTTGACCTAATATAGTTGATTTTCAAGCATCTGAGTAGTTGACTGAGCAAACTTCTTGTGCAAGGCTTGAAGCTTGACATGGAGGAACTTGAGAACATATTAGGACTATGGAGAGCATATGAGTCCTTTGAAGATCACCCATCTTTATGAAAATGGAAACCCTAGTTTGAGGTCCATTGCTTTAGGAGAGAGTTTGTCTTGTCAATTCTTGGGCATCCTTGAGCAAGTTGAGGATCTCAATGAATATATGTTGAATAAAATAGGAGGGAAAATTTTGGGGTACAACAGTTGTTGATCAGTTAAGGGTTTCCTACAGGTTGTGGCGTAGTGTGGTGTTGGGTTTGTAATCCCATTTTCCCCAGTTAAGTCTTGGTTCAAATTTTCTCCAAGTTGATTATTTTGGTTTTGGGTTTACACGGTTTGATGCCTCCATCCCAGATTCTCTAGTCAGGACTTCACGCAAATTTTTTCCAGCTGATCAACCAGACAAGGGTAGTATCTTTCCTAAGAAGTGTTGGAACAACTGTAAACTTTTTGGGTTTTCTCTCGCAAAGTGTTGAGTTTGATTTAAAATCCCCATAATTTTGACTTCTTGCTATGATGTTAACTTTTTTCATCAGATAGTTGGAGTTCATAGTAGTTCATATATGGTGCGATGTTGAGTCTGTAATCCCATTTTCCCCAGTTAAGTCTTGGTTCATATTTCCCTCCAGGTTGTTTATTTGGTTTTGTGTTTATATGGTTTGGTGTCTCTATCCTAAATTCTCCAGTCAAGACTTGATGTGGATTTTCCACAACTGAGTAGCCAGACAAGGGCAGTATCTTTTTTAAGAAATGTTGGAACAATTGTCAACTTTTTGGGTTTTCTCTCACCAAGTGTTGAGTTTGATTTAAAAATCCCCTTAATTTTGACTTCTTGTTGTATTGTTAAACTTCTTAGATCCCCAAATGAAGCCGAGATGATGCTTCTCTCTAATGTTGTTATCCCCATGAAGCTTCATAATTTCTCCCCATAAAAGTTTTCATAACCATTACTCTTGATATTAAAGTTTGAATTTAGGCTCCCCTCGACGATGTGGTGTTTTCCTTCCCAATGAAGTCGGTTTGGAATCCCCAGTTGAAGTCTAGACGATGTGACATTGTCTTCCCTAGTGAAGTCAATATGATATTCCTCGGTGAAGCCTGGAGGATGGTGATATATCCTTGCAACTGTATTGGTTTATTGCTATCAAATTATGTTGTGATTATTTTCAAGCCATGTTTCTTCCCAGTGGAGTTAAGCCATGAATAGGAATTTGCTTCCTCAGTTGGTTCTTACTCTCTTATTGAATCATCATCTTGGATGTGATTTAGCCGAGTGTTGACTTTACCCAATTTGGTTTTGTCTTATTATTCCCAGTGTTTTATGTCTGTTTTGTCAGCATATACATGATAACATTTATACATTCATACATACATCATGCGTATCTGAATTAAAATTTGTTGCTCATTTGCATTCATTGATGTTTTTGTTGGCATATTACCCTCTTTGCAGAGTTATGTTACTCTCTCTCCAATAGATTGTCAATCTTAAGAGGAAAGTGCATATCCTTTCAATTTCCCCACTGAGTTATCCCTTGTGAAAGAATTTTGTTTTAGCCTTCTTATTCAGCTCATTATCTGGATGGAATGTGGCCCCTAATTAAGTTTATTTCTCATCAGGTGTTGTCTTGGTTGACTGTTTCACTCCGGTTTATTCCTAGTTTGAATTTGTGGTCCCCGGTAACATTATTATTCCGATTTCTGTAGGCTCTGAGCCCTAGATTCATAATGTTCATTTATTTTTCACAAGAAGACTTTAACTCCTCAATAGGAATATATTGACACTTCCTCATAAAGTCATAATTTATTTCCCCGCAATTTCTTTTCAATATGATAGAGATAATTCATTGTGAAATGACTCCAATGGATGGCTAGTCTTTTCAATATGATAGAGAAAGTTCATTGTGAAATTACTCCAATGGATGAAAGGTCTTTTCAATTGGATAGCGACAGTTCATTGTGAAATTACTCTAATGGATGGCTAGTCTTTTCAATATGATAGAGACAGTTCATTGTGAAATAATTCCAATGGGTGGAAGGTCTTTTCAATTTGATATAGACAACTCATTATGAAATTGCTCCAATGGATGGTAGGTCTTTTCAATTTGATAGAGACGGTTTGTTGTGAAATTACTTCAATGGATGACATGTCTTTTCAATTTTATAGAGACAATTCATTGTGAAATTACTCCAATGGATGGTAGGTCTTTTCAATTTGATAGAGTTAGTTCATTGTGAAATTACTCCAATGGATGTAGGTCTTTTCAATTTTGTAGAGACAATTTGTTTTGAAATTACTCCAATGGATGGCTAGTTTTTTCAATATGATAGAGACGGTTCATTGAAAATTACTCCAATGGATGGCTAGTATTTTCAATATGATAGAGACAGTTCGTTCTGAAATTACTCTAATGGATGGCTAGTTTTTTCGATTTGATAGAGACAGTTCATTGTAAAATTTTATTTACTCCAATGGATGGCTAGTATTTTCAATTTTGATAGAGAAAGTTCATTGTGAGATCTTTGCAAGTGGAAATCTCTTTATTGAGAAAACTTGTATATTACCCTTTCCAGGTGAAACATCTTGGTTTAAGAAGAAAATAAGACCAGTTCTAGCTTATGGCCAGGATCGAAGGGAGGTTTATCTGATTCTCCATCAAATAGAATCTCTTTGAACAAGTTTCAGAGAGAAGTTTGTTATGAAATCATTGCAAGTGGTAGTCTCTTTATTTGCGACAACTTATATATGTACCCTTTCCAGGCGAGATGCCTTGCTTAAAGGAGAAGTTGAAACCTGTTCTAGGTGTAACACCAGACTCGGAAAACTTGTTATTATCCATACATATCCTACCTTCAATGAAAGTTGGTAGTTCAACTTCAGTAAAAAGTTGGTGTATCCTATTTTTTCTACCTTCAGTGGATGTCGGTAGTTCAACTTCAGTAAAAGTTGGTGTATTCTTTGATCCTCTACCTTCAATGAATGTTGGTAGTTCCCCTTCAGTAAACATTGGTGTTATTCTTTTATCTCTACCTTCAGTGAAAGTTGGTAGTTTCAACTTCAATAAACGTTGTTGTTATTCTTTTATCTACACCTTCAGTGGAAATTGGTAGTTTCACCTTCAGTAAACATCGATGTGTCATCTGTTCCTTTGCCATCAATAAAAGTTGGTATTGTTCTATGTTTTTATACCTTCAACAATTGAGTTGGTATTTTACCATCATCTGTGAGTTGGTATATGAAGGGTGAGAAAACACTTAGAAGGGGGGGGGGGGGGGTTGAATATTTTTTTCCTTTTTCTTGCGTAATTATAATGGAAGGACACAGGTATTTTTATCCTAGTTCGTTTGAAACTCAAACTACTCCAGTCCACCTGCCAAGGTGATTTCTCCTCTCTCAACAAGGACATAATCCACTATGATCAAACTGATTACAAATTCACAACCAAACTGTTGTGACTAACAATACAATGCCCATGCCAACGGCAAGTGACTGACACCTCTAAGACTCAACTAGTCCTAGCCCTCTTGAGAAATATGACCCAACTGGTCTCTCAAGAAACAATTACAAAGATTATCTCTTAACAGTAGTGAATCATAATGCTTCTAATAAACTATATCACAAACTATGATTTATCACTAAGATTTTAGCCCAGTACTCAAGAGTTACCCACTATATACAATGAGTTTACAAGAATGAAAATAGTGAGCTTCAGTATATTTTGCGTGGATCAGTAAGCTTGCTTTGAAACAAATGGTCTTCTATATATAGCTTCAACTCTTGACTATTACTGCCTTGAAGAGAGTGTATGCATTAATGATGCGTGTTAGCTTGGTCTTTATGTTTCCAATGCTCTCGTGCGTAGTACCACTTGACTGCATTATCCGTCTTAGCATTAAATGATCAATGGTACTGTCAGAGCTTGTCTATGGAAGTTTAAGAGTTTGCTTTTAGCGTTGCAACTTTAGAGTTTGCTTTAACTTTTCTTATATCTGAGTTTTCTTCATTTATGTTCATCAGAGTTTGCTTCAGCTTGCATTATCAGATGTTGCTTTCAACGTGCTTGTTTCAAATCTTTGCTTCAGCTAGCTTTATCAGAGGTTGCTTAAGGTTGCTTTTCATCAGAGTTTGCCTTGGAGTGCTTCCTTCAGAGTTCTCTTTAGACTTGCGTAGAATGATGTTTCACTTTTGAGAAGCTTGAGTCAGAACATCATCTGAATTAGAAAACATGCACATCAGAGTATAAAATATATTATACAAACTTTATTTCATTGTTATCATTAAAACTCTAAGATATGATTAGAACCAAACTTTGTTCTAACCATCTCCCCCTTTTTGATGATGACAAAACAATTCATATTTTGATTTAAAAAAATTTGTACAAGAGTGAGAATCTCCCCCTGAGATGAATATTTCTTCTTCTGAAATAAATAAAAAAAAAGAATTTAAATGCATAAGGGAAACTTCCTGAGATTGTTCTTCAGAGCTTTGAGACAGTTTTCTTTCAGAGTTTCTTTAAGAGCTCCTGAGCTTTTCTTCAGAGTTTCTTTAGCAGATCTTTACCAGATGATGTTTAGAGCATAGTCTTTCAGAGTCTTGAGGAACCTTCATATCTCTTAAACAAGAAAAAAAACTTTGTATTTTGTTAGGAATGTTTGAGACTTAGTCCCATAACTGCTATCATGGATCAGATCAAAATCACATTTTCTCCCCCTTTTTGTCATAATCAAAAAGCAAAAAAATAAATAAAAGAGATTCAAAATATTTTTATATAGAAGATGTCAAAAGGACAAAAGTACAAAAAAATTGAAAGAAGAATATTCTTGATTTCTATTGAGGATTCCTCTTGTTTCATCATCCAAGTTCTGATTTCCTTGTTGGTTTCATCTTGTTTGTCCAGACGTTCATGTATGGCTTCATTTTCCTTCCTCAGCTCATTCAGAGTGTCAATCACCAGCGAAGTTGGAGCAGATGTTGAAGAAGCTTCAGAAGATAAAACCTTTGGAGCAAAACCAGCAGAGTCTGAGCCTACAACAATGGAGAGAAGAGTTCCAAGATCAATCAGAAGAGTTAGCACTTTCTTAGAGGCAGCTTGAGCAGAAGGTTGGTGATAAAGAGTCATTGCCAAGGGATTTGGATCTGACTCATACATCTTCAGATTCATCTTCTGAAATTTCCATGTGATCAGCAAGTGGTAAAGGAGCGTTGGTAATCTGCAGAAGAGACT